>JAHWGI010000324.1:0-121626 GCA_029379305.1 Frankliniella fusca | reverse complement strand
TGTCGTCGAAAATATTTTCATTTTTTTTGTCCCGAAGAGCACTGTGGAAACCTTAGTATGCAAATAACGCACACTTCTAGGTTTGTGACTTCCTATTAGCACACTGGAAGAAAAACCACTAAAATGAACAAAACAAAGGTGTGACTTCTACGCATCAGGAATTTCGCACACAAGCAAGTGCGAGAAAGTCACACACTACTTTGGTTGTAGAGTAATTCCATACGAAAGGGTAGGTAAGTTGACATCATAGTCATCGATTTGAACCAGAAATTCAGGCATGTTTCTCATCACTAAACACGTTTTGAGCCAAAATTTCATCCTCCTAGATCGAAAATGCAGTTCCAGAGATATGGGCAAAATGGTTTTTCCGACCTTTTCATGAATTTTGACTTTGATCAAATTTTTAATAAGGTAAGAGTTGGTCCCGGTGGCTTTAAAATTTTCACAGGTCATCTTTAGAGGGTAGAGTTCAATAAGAAAAAAATACGATTTAAAATTATTTGTTTTACAATTTTTTTATTTGGTAACTTCTTTTTTAAATTACAAATCTCAAATTTAGTATCGAGATTTTCCCCCCATTTTTTTTTCTTGGCCCTTTTTTACTTAGGAATGCATACCAAAGAACTTTTTGGGCACTCTAATGGTTTGGGAGCTATAGGCTATGTCGTGTTATTTTATTTTCATTAAAGCCGCACTTAGGGACCCCAAAAAAGTTATTTTGGGGACCATCTAGAAATGTTTTTGAGATGGTTTCAAAAGTGAATTTATCGTGTAACACGGAAAAAAATGATTAGTAGAGCGAACTAACGTTTTGGTTGGTTTTGCCCTTTCTAACACTTTTTCGTTGTGATAACCAAAACTTGGTTGTGGGAACGCATGTTTGGATTGTCACAGCGAAAATGTAGTTGACACAACGAACGGTGCGTTGGCACAGCGAAGTGGTTCGTTGGTCTGACGGAATAGCGCTTTGGTCCATTTTTGCCAAACCAACGAACCGCTTCGTTGTGCCAACGCACCGTTCGTTGTGTCAACTACATTTTCGCTGTGACAATCCAAACATGCGTTCCCACAACCAAGTTTTAGTTATCACAACGAAAAAGTGTTAGAAAGGGCAAAACCAACTAAAACGTTAGTTCGCTCTACTAATCATTTTTTTCCGTGAAGTTTTAGGCCATACTTTCATTCCTAGAAAGTACAAGTGAATAAACCATTGCCGAAATTTGGCGATGAAGATCTATTGCCAAACATTGGCAATGATGGTCATTGACAAATATTTTGGCGATACTGTCTTGGCCCTTTTTCCATTCACCGTCTTAAAAGTCAATGAAAATTGCCACTGGGTTTGCAATGAAGTGATTCGTTGCCGCTGGAGAGACAATGAAACTGGCTTATTGCCAAAACGCCAGTTCATTGCCAAAAAGGCGCCTCATTTGCCTCAAAATTAAATGTTCTTTGCCGAAAAACGGCAATGATCATTGCCTTTTGAAAACAAAACCGTGTGGTGGAGGTGCGTGCGCGGGAAGGAGTTTGACGGGTGTGCGCCGTGCGTGTTGCAGGACACGTGCCGCGGCGCGGACGTGCTCGGCGGCCGGAGGCAGCCCATCCTGGACGGCATGATCTGCGCCGGCCCCCTGGCGGGCGGAGTGGACGCTTGCGGGGGCGACTCGGGCGGCCCGCTCGCATGTGAGGTGCACGGTACGTGTGTATACGGGGGGCAGGCTCCAAACAGTCGATAAGATGGTCTTTGCGCGAAACCTTGAAAAAATTTATACGACCGACACAATGTCTGTTAACCCCTCGAAAAACTATCAAGGTGGCTGATGGACCCCGGGCACTTTTTGTACTATGCAACCCGCCAGCACCGCTCCATTCGGGACTGCATACCCATCAGGCGCTGGGGACCGGCTCCAAGCGCGGATGCTCCGCCCCGCCACTGTTGTTGCAGCCAACGCCCCCAAAAGAGCCCCTCGCGGCTCGCGCGGTCTACAGTGGGGAGTTACAGAGGGGAGGTTCGCGATTTCGCGCGAGTAAACCACGAGTTCGCGGGGAAAGCTCGCGATCCGCGCGTCCTGCCGCGCGGGAACCTCGCGTATTGTGGATCCTCCGCGGGTCATTCGTGGACTGCGAGCTACCCGCGAGAAGGATCCGTGGACCGCCACCTTTCCCCGCGGAGGATCCGCGGTTCGCGAGATATACCCTTGCGGCAGGACCCGCGTGGACCGCGAGCTTTCGCCGCGAACTCACGGGTTACTCCCGCGAAACCGCGAACCTGTCCCCGGTAACGCCCTGCCGTGGACCGCGCGAACCGCGAGAGGGCCCTTTCGGGGCGTTGGCTGCAACAATAGTGGCTGAGCGGAGCGGTCGCGCTTGGAGCGAGGGGTCCTCCACTTCGGCAATCCGGTGTTCCTCACCCCGGCAATCCAACAGCAATCCGACGACAATCTTTAAGAAACTACCATCATAGTCATGCTTTTTGCCTACATACAGGACCAAGGTAGAGCATTTTGCCTATTTACAGGCGTTCGATGCTAAAGAATCCTAAACTTTACGCTAGCAATTCGGCAATCTCGGCAATCTGGTGTTCCTCTAAATGAGGATTGGAGGCTCCCTCGGCTTGGAGCCGGTCCTCGGCGCCTGATACGTATGCAGTCCCGGATGGAGCGATGCGGGTGGGTTGCATAGTACAAAAAGTGCCCGGGGTCCATCAGCCACCTGGTATAATCCTCGTTTGGAAACTGACCCGTGATATATTAGACTCGGTGTAAAGAGTGGGACATGCAAAGTGGGGAGTGGGTGCGGGGCAGCCTTACGTATCCGCGGGGCATGTTCAGGCAAGGGAACCCACACTGCCACATGCCCTCCCCGTTGTTGTTTTCAAAGAAAAAGAAGGCCTTCCTGGCCGTGTCCATCCGGCAACGCCGTGTAGTCACTAACATGAAGATTTTATTTATCACTGTCAAAAATACTCGTAAGGGTTACGGGAAAATTTTCCATGATAAAAGTCGTAAAATTACAATTTGAAATTGTAAATTTACAAGCACTCCCTATCGACTTGGAATTGACCGACGCTCTGCAAACTTAAGTGTGAGACAGTATCACGCTTTTTACTGCAGTACCACTGTGTCTCACACTTTCAAAAACTATTTTCTGTCGTTGAATAGCAATCACGTTTTAGGTAACAGGATCACCTTTGGTTGAAAATTCCGGTTAAAACGAGCTACCATGTGATGGGGTTTGGAACAACAATACATTAAATAATCGTAAATTAATGGTTTCGAAAATGTATAGGAACGTTGTTGTTTGCGATCAGAACCCCATCACATGGTAGCTCGTTTTAACCGGGATTTCAAACCAAAACTGATGCTGTTCTTTAAAACGTGATTGCTATTCAACGACAGAAAATAGTTTTTGAAAGTGTGAGACACAGTGGTACTGCAGTAAAAAGTGTGATACTGTCTCACACTTGAGTTTGCAGAGCGAGCAAGAATGGGTTGTCTTAAATTTACGACAAATTTTGTAAATCAAAATTACAAAAAATGTCGTAAATTTACGAGGATATTTTTCACAGTGTATTTTGATTCGAACCGTTTTATTTTAAGAAGTTTCGATTCGTTTTGCATGTTTTTATTTCAAGTCCTAGCACCACACATAATAAGTGCATAATGAAAAGAACAAAATAAGGAAAGTGGTTGAATCCCTTATACATTTTTTGCCATTCTCGGCTCTAAGCAAAATAAATAAAATCTTCTTTTTATAAACTTTTTTGGACTTTCTTGGCATTTTCCTTAGTTTTCTTAACAAGACTAGAAAACTGGGACATTCGACGAAATGCAGACAGGCCCCTACGAAAAGTAGCCAAAATAACTACCAACGATTCCACTAGTATCCACCAAAGGTCCACAAAATATCTTCAAAATATCCACGTAAATTTCGTGGGTATATGGTTGTTAATTCAGAAGATATTTGGTCGTTATTTTGTCGTTATTTTTGCTGCTTTTCGTCGATAGTGTATCGTCCAAATATCAACGAAATATCCCTCCCTACACTGGTGTGTACTCACTGGAAAGACAAAGGTGCTATAATGCCTTTTTAGAGGCGTTAGTGAAACAGCGTCTTTCCAAAGGCGCTACTGACCTCTAAAGGTGCTATTTTCGCCTGTTTTAGTGCTTTTCCAAAGGCGCTATTGTAGTAGTGCCTTTGAAAGGCATTATGTCGCACCTTTGTTTTTCCAGTGCTATAAAGCGCTAATCTCCATAATATTCACAACACGTGTCTCAACATATCATTCCAAACAACATTCACTAATTATTCTGAAATGAAAGTGGTAGTGGTAAGTGAACACTATAAGGTTCTCTGTAAAGAACAATCTACATTATTTTCCACAATAATGATTTTGTACTTTACTTTTTTCCTTTCTAGGCCTTTTCAGACGTTACAAGTTGCGCCGCTTGATCCTCCGCTCCTCTGTTCCCATCAGGTCGGTGGGTGCTGACGGGCCTCGTGTCATGGGGAGACGGGTGCGCCAAGAGGAATCGGCCCGGAGTGTACACCAGGGTGGCGCACTACAGCGACTGGATACGGGACTCGGCGAAACAGCTAGGCCTCTGAGGTGGCTGCCCTGCGCGTTCTGCTTGTTCCTGTTCGGCTTGGTCTCTCATCGTCAAGGTCTTGAAGCGGATGGTGCATTTAACTCAATGAAAAGAACTGTCATAATGTATTCCACCCTCCGATCATTGTTTGGCTGTCTGCATTTCGTTGAAGAGGGATGTCAGCGCTATGCTGCGCCCGCCGTACGTTCATTTCCGTATGGACTGAAGCCTAACATAGAAGAGGCAATACAGGACGGTTCCTTTCATTTCGGCCACAAGAATGAGGTAGGTGCAGCATGCCTAGACGATCACTTTTGAACTGTATACTAGTGAGCGCAAACGTCAAACAACGCGGGTAATTAGGTTTTTTGGAATTTGGTCCACCGCCTGAAATGAAGGCTGCCCAACACGCGCGCATGCAGTGTGGGTTGCCTGCACTATGGCGTTGCGGAACTGTGCGTGGTCAGGCGTAGTCGACGCGTCGCCTGCCTCGCGTCGTTTTGAGATGCGACTGACGACGCGCCGTCACCTGCCGGGGCTGCCGGCTGTCGCCGGCCCTGGCCTGGACGGCGATGCACTGAAGTTGGTTCTGCAATACATTTAAGGCAAAATAAAGCGATAATACACCCAAGTCTACGATTCCCATGATTCATCGCTCTCCAGGGTATGCTAACTCTGTATCGTAAAACTAATGCGATAAATTTTATAAGGAGAAAATCATTGCAGACACAATGCGATAACAATTTTTGTTGCAAAGCTCACAGGTAATGCATTACAGATGTAATAACGGGAATAAAAATAGTTATCGCATTGTGTTTGCCATGATTTTCTCTTATAACATTTATCGCATTAGTTTTACGATACAGAGTTAGCATACCCAGGAGAGCGATGAATCATGGGAATCGCAGACTTGGGTGTATCGCTTATTTTAAGGGAAAAGTATCGCAACCTGCATTTTAGTGTGGGCAGAGATCACATCACAGTTACACGATGGAGCGTTTCACGCGAGAGCACCTTGCTGACATGCACTTTGTGTACGGGGCTACGAAAGGTATGTTGTTGTTGTTGTTGTTGTTGTTGTTGTTGTTGTTGTTGTTGTTGTTGTTGTTGTTGTTGTTGACGACGACGACACAGCCCGTACAAATGCGAACGACGTATTAATGTAGGGAGCAAGGTGCTCCCTCGTGAAAGGCTCCATCGTGCAACTGTGATGTGACCTCTGCCCATCACCGGCCAGGCCAGAGCGCCAGAGCACACCGAAAGGGCCAGTGACAGCTAGAGCAGGGAAACGAGCGAGCGCAGAGGCTTGTACGCGTCCGAAAACGTCAGGTGAGAGTGAGACGTTCGAACTAGAACTTCGCTGCTTCCTCTCACTCTCGCCTCTCGTTTTCAGACGCGTACAAGCCTCTGCACTCGCTCGTTTCCCTGCTCTAATGCCAGCCCACAGCGCCACCAGGTGACGACGTCGTCAGCCGCATCTCAAAACGGAGCGAGACAGACGACGCGCAGTTCCACAACGCCGTTGTGCAGGCAACCCACATAGCACAGGTGCGTGTTGCGCTGCCTACCTTGCAGGCAGGCGGCGGACCGAATTACAAAAACCTCATTATCCGCGTTATTTGACGTTTGCGCCCACTAGTATACGTTCAAAGATGATCGCCTTTGCATACTGTGCCTACTCCATACTTATGGCCCAAATGATCGGAAACACCCCGTGGTTTTGAGCTCTTCGTCTGCTCTCGGCCAATCACAGCACAGAATAGAAGCAGCGTGGCATACCTATGGGTGTCTGTTACTAGCGACCGTGCCGTGAGCGGACGAGACACCCAAGACACCCACTTCTGGACGCAGCTATATTCCAGCAAGCCAAAAGTGACGATATTTGTGGCGGTTGGAGAACGCCCCTAACAGCCGTCGTCGCACTCGCGTCGCACTCCCTCGCTAGCCCTGCCGCGCATGTGCGTCCTAACGGTCGCAAGAATCGTTACCTTTTGATCAATATACGCCGATTTGTTATGCCCCTGGTTTTACCTCCTGTTCTTCTTTGTTAAGGCAGCCGCACACTCAGCGCCTTATGAGTGCTAAGACTTTCTGCTCGGCCCATCGATTTTTCTAGCGTGAGGGCCTATCTAAGACCACATCCGTATTTTAGGTCACAAGTATACTCCAAATTTGTTTGCAGTCGAATTGATTTGTTTACTGCTATGTATTTCCAAGTTAAACATTTTGTTGTCAAAATGGCCTCACTGGGGCTGGAAGTCAAAATATCGTGCGACTGGGTGGCCAGATGGAACTTCATCTCAGTTCAAAATACATTTTGGTAAACATTTATTGACAACTGTATTCTACCTGCGAGGCTTTGAATCCATCAACGACGTTTCTCTTGTCACCCAGCGCACGCATTGTCTAGTCTGTTATTTTTCTATCTATTATGAATACTATCATCATCGTCATACTATTTTGTAATGATTGCCACAACACCTAATAACGATGCGGTGCATTAGAGTTCGCATCAAGGTGTACTGTCTATTACGATTTGTTCATTTTCTTTTAGTATGTAGTCCGAAAATTTGGCTGTGAATATATGTAAGGTAGTTCTAGTAATTTATTAAATACAATTATATAACGTACAAAATATTTAAAAAGCTGGAAATTGTGTCTATGATAAGTATGTTCTCCTGTGAGGCTTAAGTGAAATGCTGAACAATATATATATTCACAAACCTCCCGCAATGTTTATTATTATTATTATTATTATTATTATTATTATTATTATTATTATTATTATTATTATTATTATTATTATTATTATTATTATTATTATTTCTCGTGACTCGTTAATAAGACTTGCTTCGGTAGGACTAACTCTTGTGATAGCAGATCATTGGACAATAGTCATAGTTAGCTCCAACATGCAATCGATCCCAAACACTGATATCTGAGAGAGAGAGAGAGAGAGAGAGAGAGAGAGAGAGAGAGAGAGAGAGAGAGAGAGAGAGAGAGAGAGAGAGAGAGAGAGAGAGAGAGAGAGAGAGAGAGATCGAAAGACCGATCTTAGAAACACGACACGTGCGTTCAAGAGTCGTGCACTTATCCACACGACGATATTCGTGAACTCCGAGAAGTGTTATATCACTGCAACTTAGCTGGCGCTCGTGATAAAATAGTCGCGTGCACATCGCGTGCGTGACCGGTGCGCTTCGCGTAAAGCGCGTGCACATTTGTGCACAACACGTGCAAAGTGTGTACACTCCCGGCATATGTACTTTTTTGTACGTAGCTATGTAAATGTATGCACATGCGTAGCTTACGTAAAATTTCTTACATAACTATGCAAAAATTCTTACGTAACTACGTAAAAAGTTAGCCTTTTTTATGCGTAACTACGTACGAAATTTTTACGTAAGTTACGCATGTACATAGATTTACATAGCTACGTACAAAAAAGTACATAAGCCGGGAGTTTGTGTGCGAAACGCGTGCATAACGCGTGCGCCAACATTCATTCTGTGCGCAGCCAGCCTGCAGCTGGTGCAGAACGCGTGCAGAACGCGTGCACATTAGAATTCTGTGCACAAGTTGTGTGCGCTTCGCGTGCACACGGTGGGCGCGGCGCTACCAAGGGCTCGAAGTCTGCTCACTAAAAAGTTCTGGCCCGAATTCAGTGTGAAAATCGCACTTTACGACTGGGATAGTTCCAAATCACACTTAGAGGAGCGAAAAGGCCTGTTTTGCACTCATGAGTGCGAAAGTTGATCATGAAGTGCGAATGCACCGAGTGACTCCACTTGTCAGTGCGATTTTTTTTTTCCCACGCGAACGCAGTGCGAAATCCCCTGCCGTAGCTTCATGGTTTAGTTCCCTGATGACCACCTAAACAGAACACCATTTTCTTGCCTACACACTGAGGGGCTATGTAGTTTTTTGTACATATCTACGCAAGATTTTATGCGTAGCTTACGCAAGTATTTCAGCATGCGTAACTACGTATAAAAAAGTCTGTAACTTATGAACAATTTGAAATACGTGTAGCTTATAAACAATATTTTTTGAATTTCTTACATATTGAACGTGGCAATAGCGTTTACAGCTTTTGAACTCCTTGGCATTTTTACGTAGCTTATGCACATTTGTGTCCTGTCAGAGCGCTTCCATTTCTTAATTGTACAAGACAGATACCGCTCACGGAGGGCTACTTTCTCTTTTGCACTTAAATATGTACTTTTTTTCTTACGCGGTAGGTGTGTACAATTTTATGCGTAATTATGCACAATCCCAAATGTCCACAAGTTACGTACAAAAAAAGTACATAGCCCAGCAGTGTGTATATGACGTGGGGATTCCAGCGCCGAAAACCGTTTTTCTCTGATGCGGCGTCGGGTTCCCGAGATACAAGGACGTACCACGACGTACCTTGAGCTCGGCGCCAAGGATACGAAGGATACGTTCACATTTTGGAGGCCGAAGTGACCCTGGCGCCTATCTCGTGTCCGAGACTTCTGACCTCATATTTAGGTTCCATAGGCTGTGGCGCTTCTGTGACACTTCTCACACCCCTCTGCCACCTGACATTGGAGTTTGACGGCGTCCTTAACAGTCCGATCATGTTGAACACAGCACATTTAGAGGAACGCAGAGTTTTAGGATGCCATCACACCCCAATGTCGGGTGGCAGAGGGGTGTGAGAGGTGTCTACAGAAGCACCACATCCTACGGAACCTAATTATGAAGTCAGAAGTCCCGGACACACTACGAGATAGGCGCCAGGGTCACTTCGGCCTCCAAAATGTGAACGTATCCTTGGCGCCGAGCTCGAGGTACGTCATGGTACGTCCTTGTATATATTATATATATATTATATATATATATATTATATATTATATTCAGTTAAGAATCACGCCAGTCGAAGCGTAAGAGTACACTGTTAAAAAAATTTCATTACATTTTAATAACATTTATATGAAGCTATTTTCATTACAATTTCATTACAATGTTATTAAATCTTCATTACAATTTTGTAATGAAATTTCATAACACATGTCATTAAAATAATTGCAACTTTTAAAAACAAACTTCTTTGACTTTAACTCTTTCATATGTGACTCCTCAACGCACTAACGGATTTTTAGGACGGAATCCTTCCAAGTTTACCGTACCTTACCAGGAGTTGAACCCGAACCGTTGGGTTGGGAATCCCTCGCCTTAGACCACTCGACCACGAGGACTACCTGAGAGGAGCCGAGCTGTAACGTGGTATCATGCCGCCGCTGGGGGGAGAGCGTTTCCCATTTGTTTAATAAACATGTAATGAAAATTTCATAACATGGTTTATGAAAATGGGCGTGTAATGCAATTTCAATGACGTGTAATGAAATTGCCGTTAAAGTTAATAACATTGTTCTTAAATTAAGAGTGTCATTAAATTTCATGACAACTTTATTAAAATTAATGTTGATTGCGTAATGAAATTTCAAACATTTTTAACAGTGTACGTTTGCGTGAGAGTGAATCTACGCTTGAGGGGGTGAAGGAGCACTCGGTCGGCTCCGCGGAATACCGACCACTCCAGCCGAAGTCACCCGAATCCTTGGAGCTTACTGAGTGCCCCCCCACCCCCCCCCACCCCTTCAAGCGTAGATTCACTCTCACGCAAGCGTACGCTTACGCTTCGACTGGCGTGATTCTGAACTGAATATAACTGAATTATGACTGGGCCAAATCTAGGGTCAATACCCAAGGGCCCCGAGAGCTCGCCCAGACCCAGAGGGCTCCGGAGAGGAAGGGGCCCCACCGTGTTTTCCGGTTTACCCACCCGGGCCAGTCCGGCACTGGCGCCACCATTAAAGAAGGGCGGCGCCAACGGCCGGAGCGGCCCGAGTCTACCCGAGTCGGAGCAACGCCGCCGGCCGCACATCGTTACATCGTTACTCGTTACATTTGGGAGCTACAGCCTCGAGAAGAGCGCCGCGACTTCATTCGTGATCAGCGGGGTCGAGGCTGCTACGGCTTTCTCGACAACGGCGCAACCGAGCCGGGATATTTTCTCTCCTTCCGACAGATTTGGTCATTGTTCAGAGATATGAGCGAGGACAGTCGCTGCCCATCCTACAACCCTGGGCAGCAGGCAACCCAAGCGGCACATCCGAGCGCCGCGGAAACACCTCCGTAGACTTGAATATGCTCGAATGGTCCTAATTAGGTTCTACAGAAAGTTTTATGCGATTTATGATTGTGGGAGAACTACGACAACAGTGGAAAAGGAAGGAACGGAGTTCCTTAGCTTTTAA
Source organism: Frankliniella fusca (assembly GCA_029379305.1). NCBI lineage: Eukaryota > Metazoa > Arthropoda > Insecta > Thysanoptera > Thripidae > Frankliniella > Frankliniella fusca. The sequence continues at coordinate 110,750 of JAHWGI010000324.1, read as the reverse complement.
ACGGAGGTCTCCGTTTAGCTAGGTCGTCCAGCGTTCAGCCAGTTCGGATGAACAAAAAGAAGAAAGGGAAAAAAAGGGGACATGTCGGGGTTCCCGAACTCTGCCCAGGCGGATATCTACTTGTTATTCATTTCTTTCTTTCTTTCTTCTTCCTTGTTCAGCCACAAAGTGACCAGAGACCGACCGTCTGTGGATGTATGATTAGTGTGGAATCAATTTCAATGTTTAACGTAGAGTCAGCATTTTTTGAGATAAAAAGGCCAAGAAATCAAAGCGTTGAGATCACGAATGAAAGTCAATTAATATTTTAAAATGTGTTTTGTGCTGCTGTCTGGCGGTGAAAACATGACAACAATTTCAACATGGCGGCGGCGGCGCCAAGCCTGGATGGAGCGAGGCGAGAGTTGAGAACATACTCTACGCTCGTTGTTGTAAAGAACAAAATGGATGAACTCGCTGTTGAGGTATGCGGCGAAAACGGCGCTTATTACAAGGTGTGTACCAATTGAAGTATGGGACCATTGTTTATTGAAAGCACGGACTCTGCTACTGCGTTGTTCTGCGTGTAATTTGTGTTTTTGAACATTCTCGACGGTACAATGGTTCATTTATTTCGGGTCGAAATGTCTATGAGGCTGCACGGACGCCATGTCTTATTTGACAGGGCGTGTTTTTTTCACTTAGTATCTAAGCATATCAAATCTTCATTTTTTCGTGCGAAAATCCATATTTCTGTATAGATTATATGTTTGCTGACAGGACGTATCCTTATGTCACACAGTTTTCCTTTTGAAACTCGTTCGGACAAATACGGGATAAGCTTTTTGAAGCTTAGGCCTCTCTGAAAGATGAGTATTTCGTTGTTCTGTTCTGGTCGTAGTATTCGCCGTGCCCTTAGAAACATCGATGTGGACGCCTTAACTTTCAGAAATCAATGCGTCCATTGGCTCAGTTGGTTGTCGATAGTGTTACGGAATGCTCGAACAATGCCCTCCTCAAAGGGCGCCGGGAAGAAATGAAAGAACTGCATTGAATGAATGTTTGTATTCACGAATTTCATGTGTTTTCACAAACCGTTGTTCAATAAATATCTCTATTGCATCATGAAAAATTAGCTGGTGTTACTTTGTATTGTTTTTGTTTTTATTCTGTTTGATTGTTGTCATATGGCCCTTAACCTCAGAAAGTAAAAGTGTATCCTCAATGTTCACATCAGTACACATGAAAGTTCCCAAGATAATTGCTCTTTAAAAATGTCGTATGGTGTGAAGTCTGTGGATCTGCCTCTTCATCAACAGTTAAACATTTATTTATTTTGTTGTTCAATTTACTGATCTTAAGTTTGCTTTGTGGCAATCAATCGAACAAGTCAAACTGTTACTTTTGGTATTTGGTGTATCATTGTAAGTTTCTAATGGTTTTAAATGTTTATCTATTCTAGGGATATGTTACAGACATCTTTGAAGATTCGGTATCAGTTGCATTTGAAAATGAGTACGTGCTATAATTTTGATTTCTGTATCACATATGTGAAGATAATGCGGTTGCTGATGGCTTTGTATTTTTGCAGCTGGCAATCCGAGTCAAAATTTCCCTTCTCACAAGTCCGAGAACCTCCAAAGGATAATAAGGGTGTTGTTGAAGAAAAGCAGGAAGTGGAAGTATTTTCAAGTGCCACAGAACAGGAAGTTTCAGGATGGTGGAAAGCCATAGTTAAAATGACCAAAGGAGATTTTAATGTTGTAGAATACTTGGGATGGGACAATACATATACAGAAATTGTGCCCCTGGATCGGGTACGTCCAAAGAATACAAATCCACCTATCGATCGCAACACATTTTTTAAGTTTGAGATACCAGTACCTGAAGACCTAAGGGATGCGTGAGTTTATCCTCTTTTGTCTAAATATTAATCTTAAAGTGTGTTATGCCCCTTTATTTAAATTATCCTACTTTCAGTGCCAACTTGGAGGGTGCCCATAAAGAATTCCAGAAGGCCCTTGAAGCAGCCATAGTTAGGTTTGTTCCTGAGACTGGCAATTTGGTAGTTCTGTCTCGTACTGAAGCATCTCAAAAGCGCTCTGCCCTTCTTCAAGAAATGCATTTTCGCAATTTAAGTCAGAAAGTCCTTTTATTGAAAAGAACAGAGGAAGCTGCCAGACAACTGGAATCTACTAAACTGAACACTGTTGGAGGGTAAGTGTTTTTACTCATGACATTTTTGTGGCCTCTGCTGGCGACACACTATACATTTTTAGGATTGGCTACTGTGCCACCTTAGTCTTGGAACTCAAGTTGGAGGACTGAAATAAATTTGCTGTCAGTGAAAGTGATATTTTGGTGTTTTGGTGTCGGTAGCTCTGAATCTTGTATGAATCGCTTTCCTGAACTGAAAGAACCTTAGAAATCCTTGTAGTTCATCCTCTCAAAGGCTTCTTAGCAAACTATTTGAGTTGTTGTATGACTGCCACTTAGTAATCCGTTCCTCACATCATGCTCTAGATTAAGTCTTATTTAGTGTTTTATGGTAGTATGTGGGTTTACGGGGCTTGAGTTTTGTACAGTGTGATGCATTAGATGCATTAGAGTGCAGGTCAATGTGATTTTGTGGTTCTTGAATCCTGTTATGACGTGTATTTCAATGTATTAAACTGTTATGAAATTTGGCTGTGAGCAAGGATTGCATGGTGTTATGCTTTCCTTGAGGTCTGGAGAGCCTCATTAGTCAAATCCCTGTCACAGTACTCTTTCCCAAGTGTGATGATTTGATCTTGTGTATGCTTACTCATCTGTTGCTTTATGATGCATCTGACAATCTGCGGAAGCTTTTTGCTGCTTTAGCCGTTCCATTCAATTTAGTTAGGAGCAGAAATGTCACACAGCTGCATCCAATGTGTTTTGCTTGCTAAATGCTACATTTTACTTTGTTCACAGCAAATTTAGAGCATCAAACTTATTGTATCAACGTGTCTCAAACTGTGAGGCAGGAATGAGAGGCAATTTAAGGTGAGAGGATGATGTCACCATTAAAGATTATGTGAGGCCTGCAAGTCATTTTGTAGCAAAGACTCAGATGTACTGTGTAATTCAAGCTCCTTAAAGATTTTGTATTAGCTTGTGACTTTCTCTTAAATTAAATTTTCAGCTGTGTTAAATTGTGTGTGGCCTTAGTTACATGAAAGCACTTAATATTTTTAAGTAACTGCTGTGTTCGGGCTATTTAATTTTTTTTTCTTTCTTTTTTCCCCTTTTCCTAATTTGGAAATATGATAAAGAATCAAATATTCTGAACTTTTAATCCTGTATCTTCAATTAAAATTCTCCGTGCAGTGATTTATATCTTTTTCTGGTCTTGTTGGATCGCAGATTTTAGATTTTAAATGCTCGACAGAATTATGCGAATGATATCAATTTTCTCTCTGTAGCCGTGTCTTTCTTTATTTGAGGCATGTATGAATATGTTGGGCGTAGTGGTCATGGCAGAAGCATGCGTCATATTTTCTGCCATGTCTCTTATGGGGATGTTTCAGGAAAGTATTCACACCTGATGAATGTTGAAAGATTTCTGATATCTGTGACTTTCTCTGGGGATCAAGATTATGCAACCCATGTGTTACAAATTTCTTGTTTTATACCCAACTCAAATCTATGTGTCTACTGGAATTGAACTTTAGAACTCTTGTGATTAATTTGTTTCTTTTCAGCTCATCATACCATACCTTGCTGTAGCTCTAGCTTGTACATAATAAGATTCTTGGCGCTCTTTAACATCTTCATTTTCACTTTGCAGATATTATTTCAGTCATTATTCAGCACTGGATAGTTTACTTTGACCAGTGTTGTGTCTTCAACTTAAGAGAAAAGAATAACTTTCTTCTAAAGTCAGCTCTATTTATCAAAATATTAATGCAAACATTTCTGTTTAGAATTGAAATAATTGTTTGCTTGTTCAGTCAGTACAAGTAGTCTTAAAAGGCAGACGCCCTTATACATGCATGCTGGGTACTGTTGAGTTTGCTTTGTTTATTTCAATGAATGAAGTTGTCTTAGTTAAACTTTGTCTTGAATCTTCTACATGGATTTTTTCTAACTATTATTTATTATTACTGTTACTATTATTATTGTTTATTATCATTTTCCATTAATCCGACTATTTTTTGTTTCTGTTTTGATCAAAATATGACTTCTAAAGGACGCACTTATTATTTTGAACAGGACTGACTTCATTGTAAAATTAGTTTGAGTGCAGTGATTCTACAAGATTGGGATTTATTGAAATCACAGTTATTCTTTACTTGTTCAATATTGTATGTTAATCTTATAACATTAATTTTGTAGTCTGTATCTTTTTTTTCAAGTTTTTTTTTCCCATGTTTTTTTCCTTTATTATTCCCTTTTTTTCTCTTCATTTTATCTATCTTTCTGGAAATGCTTTGTTAGTTCTTTAATTAGTAATTTGTTGTAGATCAGCTGCTCACAGTACCTGTTCTTGTTCAGGTCAGAAGTATTTCTTCTGTGTAACCCTTTTTAATTAATTTTCTTATTTTTCTCAGGTATTCAGATGAGTTTTCAGTGAGGGATGATTTGATGGGACTAGCAATTGGTGCCCATGGTACAAACATCCAGCAGGCAAGGAAGGTTGATGGCATCACCAACATAGAATTGGAAGAAAAATCCTGTACCTTTAAAATTTATGGTGAAGTAAGTACATTCTGTGTTATTTCGGCTCAGCCTGGCTAGTAAAAGTCGCCAAAGCTTTCAATCAAATCTTGTTGATATAAAATGATCCATTATTTTATCTGTTGTAGAGTGTGGATGCTGTTAAAAAAGCTAGGAGCATGCTAGAATACGGGGAAGAATCAATCCAAGTTCCGCGAATTCTTGTGGGGAAAGTAATTGGAAAAAATGGACGTATTATTCAAGAAATCGTTGATAAAAGTGGTGTTGTAAGTTTGCGACCTAAGCTTATGGACATTGGAAGAAGGAAGAAATGTAGTTATATTTGTGATATCTTTGATATTTTCGCTTTGTAGGTCCGAGTCAAAATAGAGGGTGACAACGAGCCAGAGCCTACTATTCCCCGAGAAGAAGGTCAAGTTCCATTTGTATTTGTGGGAACTATGGAGAGTATAGCAAATGCTAAAGTCCTCTTGGAATATCACTTAGGTCATTTAAAGGTTAGTGCAGCTTGGTGAATCAATCAACAATAGTTTTTTCCGTACTCATCCTTGTACTTCTGTGAGTTTGAATCAATTTACTCCTCAGGAAGTTGAAGCACTTCGACAAGAAAAGTTGGAAATAGATCAACAACTGAGAAGCATGCATGGTGCGAATATGGGATCAATGCAGAGTTTTCCAATTCAACGTCGTAATGATCGAGGATATAATTCAGATTTTGAAGGACTAGGCAGAGGGGGTGGAAGAGGCGGTCTTATGCGCAACAGAGGTGGTGGCCCAGGGGGTAGTGGTGTTGGCAGAGGGAGAGGTGGAAATAATGGCGGCCCTCATGGTAGATATAATTCAGGTTAGTTCACTTTCTTTTGCTTTGTTGCAGTTTTCTTCTTAACCCAACAACTTTGTATCAAATTTTTGATTTACTGGCTTATTGCAGGCTCAAGGCACCAAACTCCTGACACAGCAGATGAGAGAGTTCGAAGTGGAGGGTATTCTCGAGGATCATACAGTGGGCCAGGTTCTAGGGGTGGGCCCCTTAGTGGAAATGGCCCACAAAATTATCATCACTCTGGATCTTCAAGACGAGACTTTAGAAATGAAAGAAGTGATGGTGATAATGAAAGGAGTGGAAGACCTGAGCGAGGTGTGTTTCTATGAGTTCGTAAATGCTGCAATTTCCTTTTTATTCCTCCTTTTTTTCTGTGACATGTTTTGCAATGATTTCAGTTTATTTTCCAGGTGGCCGTGGGCCTGAGAGGGAAGATCGACGGCCAAACCGAAGACGTGACGATAGACGACGTGTTACTGATGATGAAGACACTGTTATGGATAGCCAGGAAGCTTCTAGTGTGGATAGAGGTGAGGATTCTTGTTATTTTTGTGCTTCTTTATCTTAGTTGACAATGGAGTCCTCCTGACTGAAAACTATGTTCTGTTTAATTTGTACACATTAGGATGTTGATGGACGCTTTTTACTGTTTTATCGGGGATGTTTCTAGTATATGTTGAATGTAACTTGATAATATGAAATTACTGTTGAATATGATATTATTGTTTCTTATACATATAAGTTGGCCCCAAACTGGTCGAGTCTGGCGTTCCTCACTGTTTGTCAACCGTTTCCAGGGACTGCATTTGGATCTCAACTGTTGGAAATATGTGTGGGTTAAAATGAGTTCCAAGAAATTTAAGTGTACTAGGGTGTCAAAGTAATATTCTGATATCATTTAACCAACAGACTGGACATGGCAGACAAATGTAGTGTGGGGCCACCTACAAACATTCCTATTTTTTGAAGTTTTCATAGCTTTTCTATATACTCTTTTCATCTTTTTTTCTCTTTCTCTTTTCTTTCTGTCTTGCTTTATCTGTAAGCCTGCTGCCTGCATGTGTAGAAGATGGCAGTAAACACTATTCTCTAATACACATTTTCCTACTTAATGATATAGAATTTAGTTTAATGGTCGCAAGGTATTATGATCCTGTCATCCACACAATGGGCGCACTGCAAGCTCAACAAGAAATGTGCCTACAGTATTTAGTGTCCAATATCTTCCCCTTCCAAGCAATTCCTTCTATTGTCAACCTCTTTGTTCTGACTAAGAACGTTATTTTACACTCAATGATAATGGGCTCTCCTCTCCTGATGTCACACCTTTTGTTCCCTAAGCGTGCTTACTGAGAGTGGTTTTGGTCATGGGTGGGTTGTTGTCTGTCCCCTTAGAGTCTGTCTCAAGTATGGACGGGTCTGGCCGACCGCGACGCAGACGACGAAAGGGAGGGTTTAACCCTCAGGGTGTTGGCCGGGGCCCAGGTGGCCCTAGCGGGAGCGGGGGTCAAAATGGGTCCCTAAAAGAGGACTCAGGTCACTTTAGCGGAGGTGGAAACGAATCCATGCCCTCAAATGTTGAATCAGGTATGCACAAGCAGGTGTAACAATTATCTTTGGGTGTTGAAATCCTTTGGAATGGTTTTCTGGTTTGGTTTGGTGAAAGAGCACTCAATTTGTGATAGCTACCTCATGCATGATTACTAACAATGTTTTTGATGGTTAACATCTTGTCTTCTTCCTTGAAATGGCATTAATTTTCATTTCAGTAGTCTTGTGTGTGACCACAGAGATTGAGATTAGTAACCACTGACATGGTGTAGTCTCCTTAGTTTAGGTTCTAACTGAAAATACATTTATTTCATGCTCAGGAATCCCTGCCTTCACACTTTAATTTGTGTGTAGAGATTGGTCAATTGAGAGATTAATTGAAGTTTTGTTTTGTTTTATAGGAGCACCACTACCCTCTACTGTGAGCAATGAAGTGTCCAATTCGGCTGCAGCCAGTGATGTTTCAAAACCAAAACCGCCAAGGGATCAGAAGAGTCGGGGACAAAGACCGCCTGCTTCCAAGAGGGGAGGAGGCAATGGGAGTGGGGCATTAGTAACATCTGATATTAAACCTAAAGAAGCATTGGTTAATGGCACTTCATCAGCTTAAACAGCTATTGATTGTTAGGCTTTTTTTTTCTGGGCCATTTCAGCGCACTCTTTGTGACACAGCCACTAGTCAACAAACAAACCTGAGGCACAAATTATAAGTCCTTGCCTTAATTTTGTGTTCCTCATTTTCCTTCAAATTTATGGTCAACAGCAATTTGCATAAATTTAGTTAATTTAATTTTTGGAGGAAGATGGGTATTGCCCTGTATAGTTATGCTTTTTATTAGAATTGAGATAGTTCCAATTCCCTTCGTCTTGGAGCCTTTTATGTAAACCTTTCCACACTTAGGGATAATGGAATCCAGCAAGGCATTTACTCCTCAAAGATCCAGACTTGCCTACATGTAAAGTGGCAACATTTTAATTTCTGGTTTGTTTTTAGTAATGACTTAATCCAACTTAGCCAGGATATGGGTCTCTTCCTCAGCATCCTTTTAAGCAAAAAATCATTTTGATTTTGGTGGTGCTGCTGAGGTGCTTTGTTGATCTATACAGTTTCAATGCCTTGCCCTTGTTTCGGATTGAGTGCGCTGGAACTGTTCTTCTCCTTATTTATTACAGCATTGTTGAGGCCTCCCAGTTTCTGTGCATTTGTTTTCCCTCTACTTCACATCATGGATAGAATTTTTGCCAACAGTTTTCTATTCTGGTGCCAACGACACATGCAGCATGGTTCTCTTAACCCGTGGTTGTTCAAAAAGTTAAATTATTAGTGTTTTGTTTGTCTAGTTTTAGTAGGTTTGATACATACTGCAAGTTTGAATTTGAAATCCATCGTGGTGGCATGGTCATAAATGATGCTTTGCTCATGTGCATTTGTCTCTTGTCTGAATCATTAGCTACTCACTTCAGGATTGTACATGTTTCAGTGTCTCATTAGTAGTGTTAGCCTATTTAATTCATTAACATTTCTTTTGTAAGATATTTTTCATCTGCTGTGAGTTGCTACCTTTGATTTGGACAGGGATTCTGTTAAATTAATTGATAATTAAATGATGCTTGTACGTTTCATCTATATTTCAGTATCTACTCTAGTTGGTTTCATTATCCACGTGACCAGGATCTGTTTCCTCCCTAGCTTAACCTGCTAATTTTGGAGATCTTCTAGACTTCTAGCAAGTAGCTTTCAAGTTTGTAAACATGGTATTAATGTTCTAGTAACAAACCTGAATGTGTGAAGTAAAGGCAATGGGATACATGTTTAAGTGTACCTAGCCTTTCAGACTGACCTTTGTTTTGAATGCAGTATTTTATGTCAGTGCATTCTATTGTTACAATCAGTGAAAGAGTTTCTAAGGAGCAAAATTGTGACAAATTGTCTGCCCCTTTAATGAGACTTAAAGAACCTTAACTAGACTCTTCACCTTTCATTTTGTTTTGGTAAAGCAATACTGTAGTTGAGTTGTGCTTGTTAAAAAGATTTGTACTGATTGCTATGTTTGCATAATTTAAGAAAAAATAATAAAAAACATTTCTGTATATATAAAGATTTTCTTCTCATGTCAGTATGCAGTACTTGGCACTATTTCCTTTGTACCTTTAATTACGATTTATCCTTTCCTGCTGTCATGCTAAGGCCTTCGCTGAACAATAACACTACCTATGGAATCGTGTAATAATCAGGACCTGACTACTCTTGTGAGACAGTGATATAAAAACCCTGAAAGTGGGAGGGGATAGGCACCGGCTGCAATCCATCATGCGAAGAAACAAGAAACTGGTAAAAACCGGCTGTGACTTTGCGACTTCAAGTGGTCCCCCATTGAAACATGAAACCCAACACCCATCACTTTAGATTTTGCTGTTAATGATGCAGCCCAAGTCTGCTAAATCTACATTGGAAGTTGAGTAATACCTAGAGACCACTAAATTATGCGGGCGCATAATCGCATAATTTTGTAAAATAGTCTTTAATGACAAATTAACAACACTACAACATATTTCTCACTTGTCTGAATTGTTTTATGCGCCGCATAATAACGCACAATTTGGTGTTGAATGCAGCATATCGCAACATCACATATTATGCGCATAAAACTACACAGTTGTCGCATAATTGGGCATTTTTCGCATTAAAAACGCTTAAAACGCATGAGATTTCGGAATAGACGCTGAACTGAATTTAAATTTGACTGCTACTGACTACAGTGAAAGTGATGTAGAAGTAGCTAGTGGCAGTGGACCTCCATCTGAGTACTTCAATGATAATGAAAAGATGAGTTGTCATGACCTGTGACCTGGCCTGAAACATGACTGATTTTGTGGATTTTTTATTGACCTAGGACGGTTTTAAACTCATTAAGTGCTGTCGTTATCATTCAATAATCAAATTATATCGGCAAATTTCGAATTTTCTCACCATTTACATTTCTAAAATCGCATATTTCCGCATAAATGCACTCTTTTGACCGCATAATAACCGCATAAAACAGTACTATTGGTCGCATAAACAGCACATAAAACATCCAAAAACAAGCGCATAAACTTGTGCTTTCAAACGCATAATTTAGTGGTCTCTAGTAATACCATAAAAACATTTTCTCAAACTTTGCTGGCTGGTGAGCGACACCCTTCGCCCCGCTCTTCGCCCCAACCCCCCTGCCGCCTCCCCCCCCCCCCCCCCTCACCCTGCCGGGCGGGCCAAAGTGCCCAGCGGCTATGCATTATGGACAAACCAACTAACCAGCCAGCCGTCTTACAACCCATTCATAAATGCGAACACAAGTGTTTTGTTATGTTTGAGAGATTGGAAACATAGTAAAGAAAAGTTCAACGTGGCATTGATCAAAGGTAATAAGTCCATTAGCTGGACAGTTTCAGTAAATTGAAACTTGTCAAGTTTTCATAAAAACGACTCTGCCCTCAGGCTTAGGTTATGTCGGTGTATAAACATCTAACACGTATTCTGTCCTCAGTGTCATCTCCATTCTGAGTTGATTTCAGAGGTAAAAATAATGGAAGGTCATTTCCTGTCTGTCTGCGCAAGGAATTGCTCTCTGGCCAAATGTTATCCGCCGAATTTTCGTACTCTCTCCTTCGTAAGTTTTAACTTTATTATATCTTTTTCTTTTTGTAAGGTATTATCTTTAGTCATGATCTTCATCATTGTGTTCTACCTTTTACACTCTTTTCTACAGGTGAATAAATATTTGTTAGTTTTTCACAAAGAAAACCTTCTGCGGCTCTCTTGTCCTCTGAGCACTGATCATCGGAAACGAGTACTTGCAAATAACAACATCTCTTACCGTCATGTTAAGCAGAGTGGTTTTTTAGACACTGTCTTACCCACCCGTAAGCATCTAAGACTTAAACAAACTCATAATAGAATTAAAGAAACCCAAGAAAAGCTTAAGAAGACTCAACAACGACTGAAAGAGTCCAAGCAACGTATTATTGAAGATATCAGGGACACGAAGACCATGATGAAAGAACGAATGGAAAATATTATTGAGGTCTGTAGTGTTAACTGAGTAATTTCTAAAAAAATTCTTAAACCTGATTTTAGTTCTAGTTCTATTTTAAATCCTCTAGCGTGAAAATATTTGGACTGTTCCAAATGTTTTGTGTGTTACACGAATAGTATTTTCTCCATACCTAGGATATCTGATCGTACAATCTGATTTCAATTTGGCACTTGGACTGTTGGTTGTAGCTGGAATAACTGATGCTGTAGGTATCCAGATTGGTAGTGTAAGAAAATGCATCTTCATAATTTTATTTGAATACCTGCTACTCTGCCTTGATAGTTAGATGGATGGATTGCCCGTACATGGAAAAGCCAGTCCTCTAAATTGGGGAGCTTTTTGGATCCTATGGCTGACAAAGTTTTAATTGCAACACTTTTTCTTTCCTTGACTTATGTTGATCTTATACCTGGTATGTAAAAGTTACGGTAAGTCAATTTGTATTTTATATGTATGGACCTCTCTCTGTTGTCTAATTGCTCTTGAACTTCTTTTTGCTTTTCAGTGGCATTAACATCATTGATTGTTGCTAGAGACGCTGCTTTAGTTGGGGCTGGCTCATATATTCGATACAAGTCATTACCACACCCAGTATGTTACATTAATGTCTGCTCTCATTCGTTTTTATGTTGATGTGTAAAAATAAGAAAGAAAACTAGTGTACTAATCTTAGCATTTTTCTTCAGCGTACTTTTCAGCGGTATTTTGATGCTACACATGCGACAGCACAGCTTGCACCAACAGGTATTAGCAAATTTAATACTTTAGTTCAACTTGCATTGGTGGCGTGCACATTAGGAGCTCCAGTATTTCACTATGTGGATCATACTGCACTTCATGGTCTTTGGTTAGTGTAAGATTTCTAACTCAACCTTGATCTTCCATGCATTGTGTATCTCTTTTCCATGAACTCTTCCCATGGTTCAAGTTGCCTAATTATGAAAACTTTTTTTTGTTGTAGGTATCTTACTGCTGGTACTACAGTGGCATCAGCCATGAGCTACATTTTCACTAGGGGTACCTACAGGTTATTAAAACCTAAAAAACTTTGAATCAGTCTTCTGCAGGATTCACTTGTTGGCAATATCTAGGAAAATGTTCTGATTTGGGGATGTTAAATTTACTGATGGAAACATCATGAAGGACTTGTTACATGAAATGAAAGAAGTTGTGACATTTTGTTTTTATTAAACACATTTTACTATTATATCACAAGGTTTTCTTATTTTTTAATTTCTTGGAGTCCATTTTGGAACTCTGTATGACTCATATGCAAACACTTCAGTATGACTCGGATCACGTATGCACCCCAAATAGTCAATTTCAAGACTGAAAGGGCCATCATTTTGATCCAATAGAGTTATACTGATGTTTTTGACCTCTGTTGTATCAGCAGGAAACTGATCATCTTGCACCCTTCCCTTGTGGTGAAGAAAAAATTTTGAGAAAGGTATCTGCAATGAAAATTTGCGAAAGTTACACAAATGTTGCATAATTTCCGAAATATTTAATGAATCTGTCACCATACCCTTGTTTCTTGCCAATATGGCCCTCCTCTTGTGTGAAGAGTGTAAGAAAACAAATTAAACCATTCAAGATCCACAAGTGCGTGAGGATGGAGGTTGATCATATATGTTCTACCATCTCCACGAACACGTACCACCATGTGAGAATAGCCAGCAAAAAAATAATACTTCTCTCTTGCAAATGATTTCTGGATTTTTGATAAATGTAATTAACTCATGAAATATTCACCAAAAATATTTTAATTTTAATGAGATAAAAAAAATTACTGACCATAGGAGGAATAAATCTTAAGTTGGCATATCCTGAATTTTCAATTTCACCAGTTTTTGGGACACGGGTGCAAATGTTGCCCGAAAACAAACCTGTGCCTGATGGCATAAGTGAGACTTCAGCAGTACTAAAACCCCCATCATAATCTTGGTCACATGCTACAGACCAATTTTCTAGACTTTCTGGACTACCAAATTCAAAATACTTATCAAGAAGATTAACTAGCCAAAAGAAGAAAAAAAACATGACGTCATTGCTATTTACATGGGATATTACACAAACGCAATAAAATAATGTATACCTTGTGGACATCCCTCTCTCGGTATGTCAGCACTAAAATAATATTGGACTTCAGAGACTAGTTTCTTTGTTTCATTAGGAAGCATCCTTGCACCTCTCTTAGCATGCTCCCAGAAAGATAAATCATCTTCTACCTCATAACCACCTCTTTTACTTGTTTCAAAGAAAGTGCCACCAGATCTATTGACATTGTATTTCTTACAGTGACTGCGCGTAGTATGGAAGAAGTTAGCAGCTATGTCAAGGTTCCTCTTCCTTTGTAAGTTCTGATTACTGAAATACAAAGTTTTCTCAAGAAGCTGCTTGCGTAAATTAAAATTACTGAAGGCAGCTTTCATTTTCCTGTTGAAGTTGAATCGAACAAAAAACTTTCAATTCCTCGATCCTGGAACCAGAACCATTAAAACACAATCAATTTTTAGGTTTGATTAGTGTTACAGCTGAAAATGAGAACCAGGTACCAATTTCACACAGTACTTTACTCCGTGGTACTTACAGGAATACGTTATAAGTCTCAGAGATCATAAGGGTACCGAAATACTACATGTCTTTTCTCTTTCTCTAGTCCTGTTTATTTAAGTTGAGCATGAACTGCTCTGGCATGTCATTTCAATGTCAATAAGCAGGGTGAAGTTATCAGGCTATAGTTCAGTGTTTTTGCAATATTGCATTTCGACGTGGAGTATTCTGCGTAGAGGCTAGCAAATCTCAATATGAGAAACGTGGCCCCATCCCAGGTCCCGGCTACAGCAGACTACAGTTCAGTCATAATTTGAGTTTGTGTACTTTGTGTGTGTGTGCGCGCGCGCGCGCGCGCGTGTGTGTGTGTGTGTGTGTACGTCTGTTATTTGTTATAACATCACCAACTATCCTCAAAAATATCAACAACCTGAATATTTTCTAATTTTTAAATGCCAAGTGTAAAATATAGTTCAAGTTTTAATTGTCCAAATTTTAAGTAAAACTTCTGTTAAATTTCAAGTAATCGTGAAGTAGTGTTACTGATTATTCATTGCATGCGAAAGACCAACAATACATTAAGGAACTTGTTTTATTTTTTAGTCTGCGCAACCCTTTTCAAAAAAAGAACACTAGATTTTAGTGATTTATCACTAATGACACTAATCACGTATCTGCTTGAAAATAGTATAAATATGAATTAGTCAAGGTGGATTAGTTGGGAGGTGACGGTACGAAGTTTTGGGTACCAGGAATTTAATTCCTGCTTCCCCCTGCGCTTGTGACGCCTGTGCTCTGCGGGTAGGCCGCCACTTTCACGCGAGTGCTTGGCGGGTTGGCCTATCCAGATTGTTGCAGGCGTTCCGCCTCGGTAACGACCATTGTGGGGGCGCCAATATATATTTTCATCAACAAATCATTTGTAATATTAACTTATGCATCAACATCATCATCATAATCATCATCATCGTGATCAAACCTCCTCAGAAAACTTCAACGTGCGTTGCACTGTAGTTTCTATCAGCACTGTGAAAAATATTCTCGTAAATTTACGACATTTTTCGTAAATTTGATTTACAAAATTTGTCGTAAATTTACGACAGCCAATTCTTGTTCATCGGTCAATTCCAAGTCGATAGGGGGTGCTTGTAAAGTTACAATTTCAAATTGTAATTTTACGACTTTTATCATGGAAAATTTTCCCGTAACCCTTACGAGTATTTTTCACAGTGAGAGGGTACCTAAATAAAAAAAATATAAAAATAAATACATATTATTCACTGGGATATTTTCTGTTTTTTAACACATTAAGTAAAAACTCACCCATCAGCTGAAATCTGCTCCAATGTCCGTAAAATAATTTTGTTATCAGGAATTAAAGAGAAAAACATGTTTGCACTCCCATGAACCTATGGATCCAAACTGCTGTTGATGAATTAGACGAATCAGGTGTAGGAGTTCGCTGTCAGTAAGAGAAGTTGGACATTAGAAATGTTCTCTTAGAGTGAAAAATACTTAATATTTTAGGTCTGGACAGCACTAATTACCTGAGCTGTATCAAAAGTGTCATCAACTTCTTCCTCGCGTTGCAGTCTCCATCATCTATCCTTGATCATGTGGGACCGTAACACGACGGTTTACATTAATCTTTTCACCCAATGATTTTTTGTAAAATGACATTTCACCCGAACCACTTCACATCATTGTTTTCACACAATTTCAGTTTAGTCCAAAGATCGCTTTGACACAATTTCAGTTCTACCTAAATATATTAGTTTTACACATTTTCCTTTTACCCATTATTCACTTTATAAATGCGAGGGTAAATTTTCAAAAACATCGGGAACATCTATTTACACACCCACTTTTAGTCATACAGAACAGAGTGAAGTTGTGCTCACATCGCGACAGATAGTCCAGGTTTCCTCCTCTTCCTCTTCCTTGCGACGCGTGTTCACCCGTCTTGGTGACCAGTGCCCAGTCCAGAAATCCCATGATCGTTCCCATGAGCCATGGGACATCAAGGAATGTCATGGGAGACATTTCCCATGGAGAATAACTTTCCATGTAGTTTTTGCCCACTTCCATGTGAGGTACTTTCCATGGAAATAAGGTTCCTTGGCAGCTGACCGTCTCTATGGAATAGAGCACTAACTCCATGGAGTAATAACAAAATGTTTAAGTCCACAAAACGACAAAGAGAAGACTGATCGAAATAAATGAAACACGGATATAGGGTGTCGGAAACGAGGCGGAGCCAAATCTGGTGGCCGTTTTTGCCTAGCTCAAGCCGTTTTCGAGTTGCCAGAAAAAAGTTCTCAGATTTGAATGAAATTTAAATGGCCCTACTAAAATTCATCGTAGATGCTACATACCAAATTTCAGATCGAAATTCCAATAATTATAGATTTTACAGCCCTTTTAATTTTCATGGGAAATTGTTTCCATGGTAAAGATAGGCAAGTGCCCAATGGGATAGGTCACCCCATGGAAAGACAACCGTTCCATGAAGTCCTCTCGCATGGCAAATCATTTTTCCATGGAGCCTTTACCCATGGTAAGAAATTTTCCTTGGAGTCCTCACATGGAAAGCGATATTCCATGGAATCTTGTTCCAAGGAAAACACTTTTCCATGGTAGAACGCCCATGGAAACAGACACCACATGGAATATGGTGCATCTTACATGGAAAACAGACCTCTATCCATGGAAAAGAGATCATGGAATTCCATGGTGTCCATGGGATTTTTGGACTGGGTGACCCATGTGTCATTGGGAGATGTGCCCTTGATGATGGCATGGGGTGGGCAATGCACTCGAGCCTTTTCGAGCAGATCCAGCATGCGGTGTCTGCACTGGAAATCCAAGTGAACGAATGCCGTACACTTGTAGGTGTGTGAATGTTCATTCGTTACACTTGGGGGTGCAACTTTTTGACGACCTCTTAGAATATAACTTCTGAGGTCAGCATCATCTCCCGCGTAAAATTTCCTTTCAAACGAGCTCGCATGTGATAGGCTAGGGTTGAGATTGTTACTTTACAATGGACACGCCCCTAAATACAACTTCAGACATTTGATTTGATGAACATACCCACTTTAATATAAATCGCAACCCTATCACATGCGAGCTCGTTTGAAAGAAAATTTTACTCTGCAAATCTAAGTGTGATACTACATGTCAGTTTAAACTGCGAAACTTTAGTTTCGCAGTTACAACTGCAAAACTCCCGAGTTCGTCAGTTTAAACTGCAGAACTCCCGAGTTCGTCAGTTTAAACTGCAAAACTCCCGAGTTCGTCAGTTTAAACTGCAGAACTCCCGAGTTCGTCAGTTTAAACTGCAAAACTCCCGAGTTTGTCAGTTTAAACTGCAAAACAGTTAAACTGCAAAACTCCCGAGTTTGTCAGTTTAAACTGCAAAACAGTTCCACGGTTTAAACTGACGAACTCGGGAGTTTTGCAGTTTAAACTGACGAACTCGGGAGTTCTGCAGTTTAAACTGACGAACTCGGGAGTTTTGCAGTTGTAACTGCGAAACTAAAGTTTCGCAGTTTAAACTGACATGTAGTATCACACTTAGATTTGCAGAGTACGCCGGAGATGATGCTGACCTCAGAAGTTACATTTTAAGTGGTAGTCAAAATGTTGCACCCCCAAGTGTACGAATGAACATTCACACACCTCCAAGTGTACGGCATTCGTACACTTGGATTTCCAGTGTGCCCGGTTACCTGTCTTGTGACATATTGAAATTCCTCGTGACAGAGGAAATGCAAAAGCCCTACTCCCTTGGTCTTCACTTAAACCAAAATACCTAACAGCTTGCCTTTTAAGGGGTGAGACATTACTGCGTCTGGCAGAAAAAGATGATACTCAAATCTATGATCGAAAAAGGGCAATACTCCAATGTTTGACCAAAAGAATGGTGACACTCCGATGTATGACTGATAAGAAAAGTTATATACATTTTTGCGTCACCGGTAGAAAATGATACTTTTACAAGGAAAACAAGATGTCTCGCCGTTCTCCAATAGGGTATTCCAATGGAGCGCTGCCCGGAACTAAGAAGAACAAAACCGGATACATAGAGCGGTGGTGGGGGCGGGCGAACGGAGGAGCGGCGGGTGGAATACCCTATCGTACATTGCACTATCATCACCCTTTTTCGGTCATATACCAGGTGGCTGACGGACCCCGGGCACTTTTTGTACTATGCAACCCGCCCGCACCGCTCCATCCGGGAATGCATACCCATCAGGCGCCGGGGACCGGCTCCAAGCCCGGACGCTCCGCTCCGCCACTGTTGTTGCAGCCATCGTTCCGAAAGGGCCCTCACGCCGCTACGGGTCACAAGCGCTACGGGTCGCTAGCGCTACGGGTCACAAGCGCTACAGTACAGATCACAAGCGCTACAGCTCGCTAGCGCTACGGCTCGCTAGCGCTACGGGTCACAAACGCTACAGCTCACAAGCGCTACAGCTCGCTAGCGCTACGGCTCGCTAGCGCTACGGGTCACAAGCGCTACAGCGAGAATCCGACCGTTAGGCGGAGCCGACTATTGTCGGGGTTCTCGGGCGAGAACGATCTATTGATCTCAGTGCGAATGATAAATAAATTGCTCCGTTGGAGTCTCCTCTCTCTCGGTCTAAGGCCGAGGCGGGTTCCTGCACCTTTTGTTGTTATATCAGCTGTTATATGTTATAACAAGATAAGGAAAGATCCCGGTTAGCCAGCTCCAGCGCCAGCGCTGGCGCTCGGAGGCGCTGGCGCTCGGAGGCGCTGGGTGGAGAGGTGGCGGGCGACTTTTCTGTGGTGTTCATCGATATCAACCGTCATAGTTACCCACTCAAAGGTTGATATCAATGAATACCACCGAATGGTCACCTCCAACCCCTCCACCCAGCTCTCCCTAGCACCAGCGCTAGCGCTGGCTTACAGCGGACATATTTCTTAATTTGCTATAGCTGTGGTCAATAGCCGCCTCTATTTACTGTCCTAAACTCAAGGAACAAATCATAATGATTTCTATGGGTTTCAGTTGGGATAGGGGTACTTCGTGGTGAGTTGTCGAGTTTCGCTCAATTCGTCGTTGCCAGTGATCTCAGAGTCATTTTGCAGCTATGAAGGTAAACATGGCGAGGGTTTGTAAGAAACAAACTGGATTTCACGCAGTTTCACCGCAGACGCGCCGGCCTCGACCTCAGAGGGGGGGGGGGGGAGGGGGAGAGAGAGAGAGAGAGAGAGAGAGAGAGAGAGAGAGAGAGAGAGAGAAGACTCCAACGGAGCAATTTAATTTAT
The DNA here is from genome assembly GCA_029379305.1 of Frankliniella fusca. NCBI lineage: Eukaryota > Metazoa > Arthropoda > Insecta > Thysanoptera > Thripidae > Frankliniella > Frankliniella fusca. The sequence goes on along the minus strand of JAHWGI010000324.1, from coordinate 91,766 downwards.
CATTCGCACTGAGATCAATAGATCGTTCCCGCCCGAGACCCCGTCAATAGTCGGCTCCGCTTAACGGTCGAATTCTCGCTGTAGCGCTTGTGACCCTTAGCGCTAGCGAGCTGTATCGCTTGTGAGCTGTAGCGCTTGTGACCCGTAGCGCTAGCGAGCTGTAGCGCTTGTGATCTGTAGCGCCTGTGACCCGTAGCGCTAGCGACCCGTAGCGCTTGTGATCTGTAGCGCTTGTGATCTGTAGCGCTTGTGACCTACGTCCCCCTCACGCCAGAGTTCTCAAACGGGTGGGTCTCGGGACCCGGACGCCTGGCGAGTGACAGAGCGCGCACTATGCGCGGGTAATGCGTTTCTGTCTCTGTCTAGCAGCCGATGCGTCGAGCTCGTGCGAGCTACTCCCTCCCCGACACCTACCTCCCCCCTCACCTGCCGCTCGCCCACCGGGTCTAGCAGAACCGTCCGGGTCTGCAGAACCGCGCGAGAACCGACCCGCCCGACCCGCTGAGCTGCTGGCGGGTCGGGTCGGGTAAAAAGACGAACTAGGCGCGGGTCTGCCGCAGACAGCATTACCCACCCGTTTGAGAACTCTGCCTCACGCGGTTCGCGCGGTCTACGGTAGGGCGTTACAGGGGGGAGGTTCGCGGTTTCGCGGGAGTAACCCGTGAGTCCGCCGGGAAAGCTCGCGGTCTGCGCGTCCCTGCCGCGCAGGAATCTCGCGTACCGCGGATCCTCTGTGGGTCCCTCGCGGACTGTGAGCTACCCACGAAAAGGATCCGCAGACCGCGACCTTCCCCCGCGGAGGATCCGCGGTTCGCGAGATACCCCCACGGAGGGACCCGCGGACCGCGAGCTTTTCCGGCGGACTCGCGGGTTACTCCCGCGAAACCTCCAACCTCCCCCCCGGTAACGCCCGACCGTAGACCGCGCGAACCGCGTGAGGGCCCTTTCGGAACGATGGCTGCAACAACAGTGGCGGAGCGGAGCGTCCGGGCTTGGAGCCGGTCCCCGGCGCCTGATGGGTATGCAGTCCCGGATGGAGTGAGTGCGGGCGGGTTGCATAGTACAAAAAGTGCCCGGGGTCGGTCCGTCAGCTACCTGGTACATTTGTGTGTCACACCTTTTTTCGGTTAGACTCGTGCCAAGTGTGTATCATGAAATAAGGCAGAGAGAGAGAGAGAGAGAGAGAGAGAGAGAGAGAGAGAGAGAGAGAGAGAGAGAGAGAGAGAGAGAGAGAGAGAGAGTGTTTCGAGGGTTATATGGCCAGTGGCGGCGCCGACGGAAGGCCAGAAGAGCGGGAAGGTTAAGGTGTGGTGCGAACGAAACTCTTCTCGTCTCACCTTGGATAAGGTCTCACAAAGTGAGGGTGTGGTTGGCTCGGAACAGAGAGCTGGCAGAGCTTGCGCTAGCAGGACAGGCCGTTGAGGGAGGTGAAGAAGCGTAGCGGAGGTGGCGTCAAACCGCTTGTCAAGGTCCTGGAGAGGGTCCCAGAAGGCAGCCCTGTCCACGAACGGGCAGCAGGCGATGAGGAGGTGAGCCGCGTCGGCCTCGGCCGCGCCGCACTGACAGTCGGGGTACTGCCGGCGGGCCACCTTGTGCAGGTGAGCTGCGGGGTACGCGCGTGGCCCACGCGAAGGCACTGGCGTAAGGGCATGGAGGTGGCGGCCTTTGGGAGACGAGGCCCAAAAGGCGGCCCAAGCCGCGGCGTGGGCGTCGCGCTGCCGCCGCGTAAAAGACGCTGGGAGGCAGGGCGAGTAGCCTCACCGCAGTCAGGTCGCGAGCCGCATTCGTTAGCAATAATTTAAAATAGACCAGTAGAGTCCTAGATTGGGACGAGGACTCTTGTACCGCTTGTCCCGGCGAATACACGACAGTTTTGCGGGTCTGCCTATACCCAAGGGGCCAAGGCGCCTTACGGCCAAAATGAGTAGGCAGACCCGCAACCAGGCGCGGATCCAGGCGACGGGGGCGTCTGAGGTCCAGCCACCCCAAAAAAAATTTAACAGCGCGCGCAGCGCGCTGTGCACACTGATAAACTAAGTGTTCAACCCTTCAACACTTTTAAGTGTTCAAATAACATTTAAACAAATAAAAGTGTTCAACAGAGTTGTTGTGCACTTAAGTGTTCAACTCAGAAGTTGTGCACTTGTAAGCGTTTAACTCCTCAGTTGCACACTTGCCCGATACAGTGCGTCCAAGCTAAGGAAGTGTAAAACTGGGGAGTGGAACACTTTTAAGTGCACAACTTCTGAATTGAACACTTTAGAGTGTTGAAGGGTTGAACACTTGGATTATCAGTGTATAGCTAGAGAAAATTTAACACACCACTATCGTGCTCAGAGCGAAAAGGTTATGCGGGGGACACATGCAGCAATCTTCGACGCCCTAATGATCACTCCAATACACACCTTCAACATTGTATAGGCTCTTACATACTAGGACATTTCGTGTCCAGTATTTTCGTTTGGAGCATTCTCCAACGTCGAAAGCTGCCAGTATGTGAGCGGGTTATTGTCATCCGTTTGTAATCCGTCGAAGACAAACGGTTGATAAACTGGTGACATACTGATGACATATTGATGACGGAACGCCAATTTGCGTTTGACATCAGTTTGTCATCAGTATGTCATCAAATTTCATTATCGGATTGTCTTCAGCTAGTCATCCGTTAGTCAAACTGTTAATAAACTGATACCATAAGTTTTTATGCGGGATTCGGGAGTGGGGGAACAGGGAGTGGGCCGGCAGCCTAGCCGCCGCTGTCGCCCCTCCGCTCGTACCTGCCTGTTATGTGATTGTAATGTGCGTATCGATCGATATGCAATTCTTTTAATTCTTTACATTAAAAATTTTAAATGTACTCCTTTCTGTGTAAAATTGACATCTTTGTTAAAAAAAAAAAAAAACCTGCCTCCTGGAGGTAGGCAACCCGCAAGAGTCGCCCCCCCCCCCCCTGAACTCCCGGCTGGATCCGCCACTGCCCGCAACACTGTCGTGTATTCTCAGGGACATGCAGTAAATAAATATCATTACATCTCGGGAACGGAATATGTTATTGTAAATTTGCGAAAGCCCATTCTTGCTCCGAATAGAATTTCAAGCCGATACTTCGTGCTTATTACTTTCAAATGAACAACTTGCCCAGATTGGCGGAGCGTAGTGGGAACCAAAACAAAGCACCATAACCTACGCATAGAACTGGATTAAATCTTGGTTTAGCTCCAATTCTAGCGTACTCTGCAAATCTAAGTGTGTAGTAGTTTGCCACTTTAAAGTGCAAAACTAAAGTTCTGCAGTTATAAATGCAGAACTTTTTGTTCTGCAGTTAAAGTGCAGAACTCTTTAGTTCTGCACTTGTAAGTGCAGAACTCTCTAGTTCTGCACTTGCAACTGCAGAACTCTCTATCCAGTTTTTAGTGCAGAACTTGAGAGTTCTGCACTTGTAACTGCAGAACAAAAAGTTCTGCACTTATAACTGCAGAACTTTAGTTTTGCACTTTAAAGTGGCAAACTACTACACACTAAGATTTGCAGAGTAGCTGTGGTCACAAACATGTGTCTGTCAGGGCTGCACATTCACTAGGATCACTTTAAATAATGTTTTACGCCCGTAGTGTGGATTATTTAGACAGCGCTTTCTGCTTTGCTTTGGTTCCCACAATGCCCTGCCACTCTGGGCAAGTTGTTCATTGTACTTGTAATTTTTCACTATCTCGTCCGAGGGGTCGCCAACTCCCATATTACCTCGTACACAGGACTATATCACCTCTATATCACCATATATTACTTTAAATTACCCCATAATACCTTATATTACCGCATATTATTGTATATTACTTTTATATTACCTTAGATTACTTTTATTTTACCAACAACTTGCTTCATCATTTCCCCTACTGTAACATCATGTAACGTTACAAAAGGATTTCCTGGAATCAAATTGAAAGGTTTGCTTCGTAATGAGATAAGTGACATCACGGGCAAGGGGGAGGACCGGAAGGACCACCTGCTGCCTGCGCATGCGCAAAGCCTGCTCGATAATGTGGGCGCAGAAATTCTCATACTTCACACAGCGATATTGCGATGGATTTGAGGTAAGGGGCCATCCATAAAGTACGTCCGCTGTTTTGGGGCCCAAAATACCCCCATATACGTCACCGTCCGTCTGCAAGTACCCCCCCTCCCCCCCTTTCGGACTTCCTTTTTGGCCTATTCCTCCCCAATCTTACTCAATTTCTTTCAATTTGTGTGCGCATTCCGGTTTTCCGACAGATTAAAAACGGACGTCCGAACTGCTGCCCCGGTCCCACGTACGTCAACATCCGTTTTCGATGACCTCCCCCCTTCCCTTCGACCAAGTGCGTACTTTAGGGATGGCCCCTAAGCGTTCATCGTTGATCCGATATCTTTTTTACAGGTGGTCTCGTGCTTCTAGCTGTGTTTTTAAAAAACCGGTGTTTATAATATCTCTGTTTAAGCCTTGGGTTATTAAATTTGTCTGTTTTAAGACATTTTAAAAGTGATAATTACAGTACTTTTAAAATATGTTTCTGTGTTTGAATTAATCTATATTTGAGGCTGCATTTTTCTCAAGTTGTACCATATTAACTGACATGTTTTTAAAAATTAAAATACAGTGGCTTTTGTACAGAATTCTAATGTCGCTCGGCTGCTTCAAACGGTACTTCTTGTCCAATTAAGTTGTTCCAGCCTTGTCCCAAGTTTACCATAAATATTTTGCCTTGACTTTTTATATATTACTGGCTCACTTATCATATATTACCTCTCTATTATCTTATATTACCTCATATTACTGTATATTACCATATATTACCATACCGGGTGTCCCAGAGAACACACGGCAGTGTTGCGGGATTGCATACTCGCCAGAGCTGCAGGGGCTATGGCACCGTATGGCCGGAGTGGGTAGGCAGACCTGCAACACTGCCGTGTGTTCTCTGGGACACCCGGTAAATTCCTCTATATTACTCTACATTACCATATATTCCTCTATATTACTTATATTACTAGTAATATATATTCCCTCGTACACGGCTTGGGGTAGTTGGTTGGTGACCCCTCGATCTCGTCTTCTTGGAAAATTTCCCTTTAAATCTCTAAAACTATATTTATCGGCGTGGGCCAACGACGGCGACGGACGTATGAAGTCGCGCGTCCCGAGCGCGTCACCCCTGCCCACGGTCTCCGCAACGAAGCGCCTACCGTTACGCGTGAGGCGCCCTCTTTTCTATGCACATCACGTGCGAGCAGGTGGGCGGCAGGACAGGTGACAGCGCAGGTGTATGGACAGACGAATATTATGGGCAGTCTCCTCCCGGCGCCTCGGGGCCGCTCCATCTGATAACGAGAAAGCGCTGCTGCTCAGCCGGCAGAGACATCGATTGCCAGGCGGACGAGTTGTGTCGCGCCCAGTGTTGTGCGCTCACAGTCGGAGAGATGACCACCGTCTTCTTGTTGGCCCTGCTCCTTGCCGGCACGCTCGGGGCGCTCGGCGCAGTGCCCGCCCCGGTGGCGCCCGTCGCCAACGAGGCCGCGAGCGCCCTGCAGCTGCTCTCACCGTTCCTGCTCTCCCAGGGCTCCACCCTGCTCGTCTACGGCAGCGCCAACTGGACGGGCTCCTTGGTCCACGCCCTGCCGCCGAGCGTCTCCAGGACGCTGCTGCCTGATGCGGCGCGCTTCTGGGAGCAGAGGTTCAACCACCGCACCATGATGGAGAACCGCGTGCTTCTCATCGTGGCTGAAAGCCCAGCCGACCCGCGCCAGCTCCTGAAGAAGTACCTGAATTACGAACGGACCCTCTTCTGGTTCAGAGGGAGCGGATTCGACGCGGTCACGATAGCCAATGAAACGTCGTTCACCCTCTGCGGCAAACCAATGGCGTTTGCCGTGACGATTCCCAACGGCACCTCGACTGTCTACGCAGTCAGCGCTAGAGATTGCTACGCATTGAGGTCGCAGTTCCGTGCGGCGGACCGCTGGTCGCCGGCTACTCGGCGCTGGCAGCACGGCGGATCTCTGTTCACATATTTTCGCCCCTTTTGCTCAAACTGGCGGCCCCCACCGGCCGGCGAGCCCCTGCTCGTGCTGGAGCACACCGTTAGCACGTCATCGACAGTTGCTAAGCTGGCGCAGACTGTAAAAGAGGGCTTGAGTGGCGTCCTCTGGAAAAAAGAACGGAATACAGTGTCAAGATGGAACTTGATTGATCGACTTGAACGTGAGTGCAGATTAAATGCACTCTTTTCAGAGAGCGGCGTACCTGACTTTGCCCGCAACCACTTCCAATTGCCGGATAGGGATATGCACCAAATCATGGTCATAGTCCCCGCCGGGCTCGGCCCTGTGGTCAACCCGCTGTCCGCCGTCGCCCTGGAGTTCTCGCCGGCGGTGTGGTACGGCACGGCGCTGGCCGCGCTGGGCACGGCGGCCGTCCTCGCCTGCACGCTCCGCCGGGACCGCGGGGCCGCGCTGCTGCTGGCCCTCGCCCCCCTGCTGGCGCAGCCGCCCCCGCCGCACCCGCGCCTCACGCTGCGCCCGCTGCTCGGCGCCTGGCTGCTCGTCTGCGTCGTGTTGGCGGCCGCCTACCAGGGGCTGCTGCTCGGCATGCTGTCGTCCGCACGGCCCCGCGGCGAGATCGACAGCCTGCAGGCCCTGAAGGACAGCGGCCTCTCCATCCACTTGACGTGGAGCATCTTGGGGTGCATGCAGGGCTCCGACTTGTTAGCCGAGTTTGTGGAGAGAGGAACCATACTTCAAAGCTCCGACTCACTCGACTTCCTGCTGAATATGGCGCTGCACAAGAACTCCGCGCTCATAGCCCTCTATGACCGGAACGTCCAGCGCCTCGTCAACACGCTTTCCATACCCGACAGAAAGCTTCACACGTTCGCCCTCGGCTGGCAGTTCATCAAGATCTCTGCGTTGGCTACACGCGGCTCCCCACTCGCTGGCCTCATCACCACCACCTACCGGCGGCTGGAGGCAGGGGGGCTGGTGCAGCACTGGGAGGACGTCCTGGACGAGCCCGATCGCCGGGCACGCGCCAGGCACCTGGAGTCCCTCCCGATCGCCGCGCCACTCACCGTGGACAACATGAAGCCCGCGTTCGTGGTGCTCGCCGCCGGCCTCGCCCTGGCCAGCCTCGTGTTTGCCATCGAACAGATGGTCGCGTGGAGCATGCCCGCCGGGCGCCAGGCTGGGCTGGGCCCCCGACATCGACTGGCAAGGCGCCGAGGGGGAACAACGGAATTTACAAGTATCGCAAATTGTTGAAAATTTTTCGTGAAATTTTACCGGATTTTGCTGTGTTTTATTATTATTATTATTATTATTATTATTATTATTATTATTATTATTATTATTATTATTGCAGTGGACCTTCAAATTTTCTAGAGTTTCTTTCATTTTCCTCAAAATGCTCTTGATAGTTTTTAGGATTTTCTTTTCCAACATTTTTGAATCTTGTGTGGCACCTTGTTAATCGTAGAGAAATAATCACCCCGCAAAACAGAGTATCAGCGTTTACCACTTTTTTTGTTCTTTTTAAATTGTAATATGAGCCCCCAATGCAAACAAAGAAAAATAAGTTTTACTGACTTTATTACAGCAAGGATGCGCAATAACAAAAACTAATGTTGACCGCTCTCCAAGTGCAAAGTGTTAAGCAGTTTGCTCTCGTAACTTTACGTAAAGTGTTTCGTGTTGAAAATGTTTTGTACGTGAAATTATGGTAAATATTTGAATTAAAATACCTAGTGCTGTGCGAAATGGTCGAAATCGAATCTGCCTGGATTCGATTCGGTTCCAAATCGATTATGATTCGGCATCGAAGAAGGTTCGAAATTTCGAATCAAATGTCTTGTCAAATGTCAAATGTCTCAAATTAAATGTCAAATGTCTACACTATGAATTATATAAATATTTTGGGGTTGTTTTTAGTACAATAAGAGGTGCTTAAAGGATATTTTTGTCGAAAAATTATGTGACTGGATAGTGATTGGCAAGCGATTGAAACGCGGAGTGTACACTGATTGGAGCAGGTGAGGTACCCCTCGACCCCTGCTATCCTTTTCTGCCTGGCATCAGCCCCTTCAACACAACCAGTAGGAAGTAAAAGAAGCAATCTTTTGGGGTGTCCAAATCGAGGCAGAGCCGAATCCATCGTCTGTATTTACCCAGGTCGCGCCGTTTTCGAGTTAGCAGAAAAAAGTGCGCAAATCTCAAGGAAATTAAAACGGCCCTATTGAAATTTGACGAAGATGCTACACATCAAATTTCATGCCAATGTCTTAAAAATTACAGATTTTACGGCGATTTTAGTTTTTATGGTAATTTGTTTTGCCATGGAAGAAGACCAAGACCATATGGCAAAAGACATACCATGAGACAACGGATGTAGTTCCCATGTGAGAAGTCTGATAAGTCCCATGGAAAGCAAGTCTGGACTCCATGGCAATACATTTCCTTGTGCGCGCTCCCATGGTTGCTACAATTTCCATGTTGTCCCATGCTGATTTCACATGGGAAACGGACTGCACATGGGGAAGCGACCAGCCATACATGGAAAACAGTATTAATTCCATGGAGTGGTATCATGGAATCCCATGCAGCTCATGGGTTTTTGGGACTGGGTCAGTCCAATTCAAACGAATTCAAGCCAATAATTCAAATCTAGTTTCAATTTAATTCAAGCCAATTCAAACCTAATTCAAGCCAGCTCAAGCCAATTTAAACCCTATTCACACACTAATTAATTCACACATTAATTAATAGGCAATTCAAGCCAATTCACAGCCAATTGAAGCCAATTCACAGCCAATAATTCATGGCAATTCACATCCAATTCACGAAATTTTTACACCAAATTCAGCAGTTATTTTCCCCTCAGAAATCTTTGAAATGCCTTGGTAATCCGATAAATCCTTTGGAAATCCATGAAATCCTCTGGGAATCCGTGAAATCGCTTGGAAATCGCATGAAATTTTCCTGGTCCCATGAAATCTACCTGTAGTCCCATGAAATCTTCCTGAAATATTATAAAATCGTCATGAAATTCCATGAAATAGCTTGATTACGCATGGAATGAGCTGGGTAGGCGAACCCGACGAGCAGCTGCGTACAACTGGCAACTTGCTTCGAGTCAAAGGGCCCGGGCCCGCGTTACCTCAGGGAACTTACCATGCAACGGATCCTTACATCACTGTGAAGTATTCCTAACATGGATAAGGAATATGTGGATTCGATTCTTGTTGGTTTTCCTTGTTTGCTATTATGAACCAAACATTTCAAAATCTTGCGAATTTACCCGTTTTGCTTAGTCAGCATGGCGCGCGCGCGCAAATACACTGCTCAACAAAATTAGCGGGCCACTTTTTTGATTCGCTATAATTTCTTTGTTTTTCGAGCTAGGTTGGGCCGAGCTGAGACACTTCGGCTTTTTTCGCTAACCCCGCTCTCTCTCTCTCTTTTTTAAGAGGGTTGAACTAAGGGGTGAGTTTTGACTGATTTGACGGTTTTTCGGCTCTGGAAGGTGAACGGATGGTCCGATCTGGATGAAATTTTGAGAGAAGCTTCCTTGGACTATCCTCTAACAGATCCGCATGGTCGCTACCCTTCATTCTTTAGAGAGGGGGTGCGGGGGTGCCCGGGGGTGACCAACACCTCGGAAGGGGTGAAAAATGCTGACACCGGACTCCTCTTCATTAATGTGTTTGGGAAGACTAAAGGAGTCTCCCTACAAATATTCAAGCCGAAATGTCACCCCTATAAGGGTCCCAAATTGCTCGAAAAGGGGTTGGACGTCCATAGGGGTAGTTCGGCCAGGGGTGGTCCTAGTGCTGTGCGAATGGCTCGAAATCGAATCGAATCGAATCTGCCTGGATTCGATTCGATTCGGTACCGAATCCCTTATGATTCGGCATCGAAAGGTTCGAAATTTCGAATCAGCTAAGATTCGCCACCGAATCTTAAAGTTTAAAAACATGCTTTTCAACAAGAAGAGGGTGGAAGCGCGCCTTTGAAAAGATGTGTGGACCTACTAGACTTAATTTTAAAGCATAATTTTAATTTGTTTTAGTAAATCTAATTTGTAGGGGCTCAACATTGGATTCGATTCGATTCGCCCGCGAATTAAGGAAGATTCGATTCGATTCGAAATTATTTGGTCGGATTCGATTCGATTCGATTCGAAGGAGATTTGAAGAAATTCGATTCGATTCGATTCGGACCCCAAAACCTCGATTCGCACAGCACTAGGTGGTCCGATTAAAAAAAAGAAAAAAAAAGACGTGTACACAGAGTGTCCCCACAGGATATCCCGATGTGTGCGACCATCCCCAAAACTCACCCCTTTGATGGGGTGGGGGTAAATGTGGAAGGGGGTGGTTTTTTCCGATCGCGATTTCGCGAGCACCGTTAGAGTGAGGGCACAAAGTTGAGTCAGTGTGCCAAAAATCACGACATTCCGGACCATTAAAGTAAGAAAATCTGGCATTTTTAAGTCGCTTTTTCGATCCTTCGTCACTTGAGGGGCTGCACCGCTCGTAAGGGGTAGAGCCAGGCGCGGCGGAACAGAGCACCCCGGGAACAGCCAGGGGAGCGCCGAAGGCTCCCTGAAAGGGGGATCACGTATTTTGGGGCCGTTCATATACCACGTGGACACTTTTTTTTTGGGGGGGGGGCAGAAAAGTCCACGAATTTCCATGGGAGGTGGAGGGGGGAGTAGCGCCCTGTCCACGAGGATTTATTTAATTTTTTTTTAACGTAAGACAGCGAGCTAGATTGGAGCTGGGCTGTCTGCTAGCCTCTCGAAGTATTAGCTTGACATTGTTCTGTTTTATTTCCTTTTGATTGTTATAAATGAATAACAAGTAGTACTCACCTAGTACTGTTTTATAATATTAACGCCACCAACTCTTTATTTTTTAATGCCGAGATATTTGAAAATTTCACGACAGCGCGAGTCAAAAACAGCGAAAAAGGTGAAATTCAATTTTCCTCGTGGACAGGGGGGAGGGGGGGGGGTATCGGGTCATTTTCGCCGGTTGTCCACAAGAGGGGGGGAGGGGGTCAAAAAGTGACTAAAAAGTGTCCACACAAAAGTGCCCCTTTCTACAACCCGCATTTCTACAACCTGGCCTTCCCGGCGGTCCCTGATGCCGTTTGTTCAACCCGTCTTTTGTACAGCCTGTCTTTTCTATACAACCTGTCTTTTCTACAACCTGAATTTTCTACAACCTCATATTCGAGAATAGCGAGTACGGAACGCGACACGTATGCAGAATGGGTGTCGTAAGCCTTACGTTTTCTTATTTACCATACCATGTGGGTGATTCACGCCGCGCACTTTTGTACTAGGTAACCCGCACGGGACAGCTCCTCCATCCTGTATACCGAAGGGTGCCCAACTCACAAAAATCTTGTATACCAGATTACCGAACATTGGTGATTACCAGGGATTACCAAGGATTACTAGTGACAGTGGCGGATCTAGCCCGGACTGAGTGGGGGGGGTGTGTGTGTGGTGGGTTTCCTACCTTCTAGGCATAACCAGGGGCGTATGAACGAATTTCAGTCAGGGGGGGCACCCTTTACAAGACTTTTGGCGCCCCCTCTCCCTTAAAATAATTACGTATTCGGAAAGAAATGTAGGCAAAACTGTTGTATACGCCTCCATCCAACTTTTAAATTCCATTTAGGTTAGGTTAGGTTAGTTTAGGCTGGTTTTGTATTTTTTTTAATTTTTTATGGAGGCGTATAAAACAGTTTTGCCCACCCGCGGAATTGTTTTATACGCCTCAAAATATTTTATTTTTGTCGGGAGGCGCATACGACATTTTGGCCGAAATGTACTTCTTTAGGTAAGAATACAAGAAAACTGGATTTAATTAAACAAACTCAAGCGCAAAAACATGGCTTTACAGCGAGTTTCGCATCAGGTTGTGAGCAAAAATATTGCGAGCGAAGCGAGCAAAAAATAAATTTTGGGCGCAAAAAATCTCTGTTAGGGCGCCAAAGAGCGCCTCCAATAACGACAAAATGCGGCCAGGGCGCACTTTACGCCCTTATTTGGACAGGTTTTGGCGCCCTTGTCGGGTGAATTTGAGCGAGCGTTGCCTTGCCTCCCTTGTTCCTACGCCCCTGGGCATAACTGGTAAACGAGATGCGCGAAAACCTGCAGCTGCTATTGCAAGGACAGTATTGGCAGGCTTTAATAACTTTCGTCAGGACTTGAGCAACTTGATGAAGATCGTGTTTAAGATATATGTTGCTGTGTGCAACCCACAGGAGACTCCTGACAACGAGGCATCTGTGTCTTTGCTCCCAATTTCCAGCCAGGATAAATTTCTGGAGTTTAATGAATATTGCAAGAATGAAAACCAGAAGCTTAGCACAGTCAGTATTCCTTGACTTTTTTGAACTTTCATTTCTAATGTATCATTGGATTTTCATGTTGTAAGAAATGTGTCTAAAGTTTATTTTGTTTAACATAAAATAAACTTAAAACTTTCTTATGGCAACTTTAAGACTTTTTCTAATAATGCTATCTTTACTGACAGGTTAAATTCCTGTCAGAGTGGGCCGGCAATACCATACACTGTTAAAAATTTCTACAGTAATTTCCACAGTATTGTCCTGTCAATTTTTTACCAGGTCTGCGCTGTTTTATGATGCTACGGAACGTCCGTTCCTGATGAGTACAGGAGGCTCCGTACTTCCAGTGACTGTTTTGTCCATACAACCGACGACAATATTTTGACACGCCTCAAACTTTTACGGCACAATGGGTACAGAACCTTCCGTAGTTGGTCAGGCCGGTCTACAGTACTCACTGTACTTTCAAGGTACGGAACGTACTGTGGTGGAATAAAACGGTGCTTCCGTACCTCTCCTGTAGTTTGGGTACAGAATTTTTAACAGTGTAAGAATTTCAGTTTTCAGTATGTGTGCTAAGCTATTAACTAATGAGGTAGTAGTTCTGTACAATGTTAACGGATTTAACCGATCTGGAGTGGCCTCAGAGAAGTTAAAATTTAAGGACACAGCACCTTACCTTGTACTGAAAGGCAAGTTACGAAAATAATATACCAATTATTTTTTGTTTCTTATTATTTCTCTCTTTTGATTACTTTTTTTTCCCAGCTGCTGTGAAATTGCATTGCATGAAAGCTCATCCCACAATCACCTTCAATCTCATCGAATTCAACACTGCTTGTAGTGACTGGTTAAAAGATGCAAAGAAACGCATGAAGAATGAGTTGGTCAGAAGGAGGAAGGAGGAAGAACGGACCAGACTAAATCAAGATGATGATAATGATGATACCGAAATGTTAGGATCGTAAATATTTTACTTCTTTCCTAGTCTTATCTTAAGAGTTTAGGTAAAGATAACAAGAGCAATTTTGTTTATTTAAATTTTATTATTATTATGAATTCTGTAATATTTAATAAATGGGTAATAAATTACATGATCTCACATTTCTGCTCATTTATTTAACCAGTTTCTGCCTTGAAACTTAAACATGACAGCGACGTAGATACAACATGGATTGGAATACCACTTTGCTGGTAGACACTGTAAAAAATGTTGGGATTTTTACTATACGCTTGTATGGGATATTTCCTATACATGGTATGGTTCGAGGGGGTATGCACTCCCAAATATCGTGACCCGACTATTACAAAATGAGGTAATACGCTGTAATAGAATTGTATTACGTCTATTACGCCTACTACATTCCATTACGTGTATTACGGGTTTATTACGCGCCTATTACGCGCCTATTACGCCTATTACTCCTATTACGCTATTACAGGCATATTACGTGACTATTACAGGCGTATTACGCTTAAGAAGAGCACGCCAAACATTCCCTAGGGTGACTGCCAATACCATTAGCATAGCAGAAAAGTTTATAGGAGCAGTTTCTATCTGTTCTTGTTAATCTTTGTCTGTGACCATTTTCGAAACATTCGTGCACCAGTTTTATTTAAATCTCAGACTTGTTTCCGTAGTCAAACACCCAAACTGGTCATTTACATTTTGAGGGAAGTACTCGGTAGGCGTACGTGAAACTGATACCGACTCAAACTATTCTATATCTATTATCAAAATGGCTAATACGGCATTGACTAAAATGTTACTTGCAAAACATTACACCTTGAAATGAAAGAAATGTTCCTAGAAAGAGTCCAAAGAAAATTTTAAACAAAAAACCACTGTGGCTGGTTGTACCACCGACTCTGGCTTGGGCTAGGCTAGACTACCCCTACCCTCATCCCCTCTGCGACTGCCTCACGGGGAAGGACAACAGTCGAGCGAGGGGTAGAGACAAATCGGAAAATACTCCGTCATGGAGACGTGTCGGAGACGGTATTACGTGGCTATTACTCGGATAGTACGCACTATTACGCGGATATTACGCACTATTACGCCGATATTACGTGGATATTACGCGCTATTACGTGGTCATTACTTCTATTACGCAGGCATTACGTGTATTACATGTATTACGAAGTATTACGAGTATTACGCAATTATTACACATCTATTACTGGGCGTGTGACCCGACTATTACGCAAGTGCATACCCCCTCGGTATGGTTCCTGAAAAATCTCATAAATGTATAGGAAATCTACCATACCTCAAAGCGTGTATGGGAAAACCCCAAACTATATAGGAAAACCACTACAAATGTCAAGGAAATTTGCCATACATGTGTGGAGGGCACACGCTGCTATGCATGTATAGGAAAATCACTTGACGATATGGAAATTTTGCTATACACTGTTAGTTCTTTAAAAAAAAATGGGTCGCCGCATTAAATTTGATTGCGCTTACAATTCACTGCTCGGTCGTACATTGAGGGAGGACACTCTCAATGTCCGAGGACTATGGTATTAAAGATCACCGGACTTCTGTGTTCATATATAATTAAACACATTTGGTACAATCAGTACCAAATTGTGTTTCATTTGGTTATACATTGTATCTGATGTAGTTATGAGCAGTCCGAAGCCAGTTCCAAATATTATTCTTAGATATTCAGAGTGAAGCAATATCGCATGCCAGTGGTAAAAAGTTCACGAAAGGCAGGAAGGTAAATGCATCCAACATCAAAACATCTTGTCGAAAATTCCACGAACTGTAAACAGTTGGCCACGCCTCCCGGGCCGCTCACTCCTCCTCACCGAGCCATCCCCGATCCGGGGCTGGCCTGGCGGGAGGGGCGCGCGACCTCGGGATGACCTGGACACGCTGGGGCGCGTCTCCCACCTCGTCCCAGTGGTCCAGTGGTCAACGTGACGGGTTCGTATCAAAGAAGTCCGGGTTCAACTCTTCTTCAGGTAAGGTAATTCTTCGTAAGTTCAATGCATAATTACATGTATCAATTAAATTAGACAAGCAAAGTGAAATGAAAGGAATCTGAGAGCAGTACAGGAAAGAAAGAAGACTCTATTTTCTGTTTTGAAATGGATGCAAATGTATAGGAAAATTCCTATACATTTATGGTGGGACCACCACACATATATCGTATATACCCTACACACGGGTATAGGAAATTTCCTATACATGTATGGTAAGAATACTATCGTGTATGGTAAAATTGCGACACGCGTGTATAGGAAAATTCCTATACATGTATATGTGAAAAGCGTCAGATACATTTATAGGAAATCTACCATAGAAATTTTTTACAGTGGATGCCATGTAGACTGTTTAGAGAAAATTCAACGACCTAGATACCACGGGGAAGGCCCATGGATTAGTGGCTCTATCCCTCATCGTTCCTCATCGATATGACGTGTCTGGGTGGTTCTGTCCATGGAACATCCACGTTGTATCCTCTACCGCGAGGCCCTCGATGATCGACTCGATCATCCCCGTTGCCTCCTCGTAGGTCGTCCACATTGTCGAACGTCGAATCGACGTGGGTGTTCCCATGGGGTCAGTCCGGGCTAGATCCGCCACTGTCACTGGTAATCCTTGGTAATCCCTGGTAATCACCATTGTTCGGTAATCTGGTATACAAGATTTTTGTGAGTTGGGCACCCTTCGGTATACAGGATGGAGGAGCTGTCCCGTGCGGGTTACCTAGTACAAAAGTGCGCGGCGTGAATCGCCCACATGGTATGGTAAATAAGAAAACGTAAGGCTTACGACACCCATTCTGCATACGTGTCGCGTTCCGTACTCGCTATTCTCGAATATGAGGTTGTAGAAAATTCAGGTTGTAGAAAAGACAGGTTGTACAAAAGACGGGTTGAACAAACGGCATCAGGGACCGCCGGGAAGGCCAGGTTGTAGAAATGCGGGTTGCAGAAACAGTATAGACCACTGAAAGGGGCGCCGTGAGGCGCCTCTGTTGGGCGCCACGTGCGCAATATGATTCCCTTGGGCTCCCATCAGAGGGCAGTTCAGGCGCCCGCAGGCCAGCAGCAGGGAACGGAAGCGACTGGAAAAGGGTGCCTCCCAGCGCTCGCGGAGGGTGTTTTAAGGGGAGGGGGGGGGGAGGCCTCATGTAGTGGGGCGCCTGTCTGGTGGCACCCCCGGTGCAAGGGCTCCTTGGGGCGCCCCCGGATCGAGGGTTTCTGGTCCTCTTTCTCCCTCTCGCAGGGGGGAGGGTGAGGAGGAGGGGGCGTTCACCCTACACTCTGAAACATAGTTGCGATGGAGTGGCATTCAGACTCTGCTTGTACTTAGACGCTCAGTCCAGGGGGCAGAAACGCACGAGGCTGGGCTGGGGGCAATGCGCGACACCGGGTGAATCACCATGTGTCAGTCACGTCTCCGATCATCTCAGATCACCTCAAAATTCACAGGGAATGTTCTTTACGCACAGTGAAACATGTTTCAGTTGTCAGAAGAATGATACTGGTCTTGGTTTGGGAGAAAGTCGCTTTTTACGCAATAAAAAAGAATTGTTCAATCGGCGCCTGATTGATAGGCAACCCATTCGACGCCAGCCCGCGCCAGCGTGTTTGCAAGAAAACTGTGAGAAAGCGGCGCTCTGAGCCATATCTGACCCGGAGTTCAGCAGAGGCGAGGAGGTAACCTCTTCGAAATCGCCTCCTGGTACTAGTTATCTTTTCGGAAACTATGATGTGCTTGGAGTGCTGCCGACAGGCCGAGTCGCTGGTGTAGTGGGTAGAGCAGCGGTCATTTGCCCTGAATGGCCCGGGTTCAGGACCGGATGCTGTACTCATTTTTATTTTTTATCGTTTTCTTGAATATATCGACGGTTTTGGCGGAGGAGAACAATATCATATTTTCCCCGAGGTGAATAATGCTTTAACGAGCTTATCGTCATCCTCCCGATGCATCTTTTGGGCGGTAAAAGAGCGACAGAAGAAAGAAAAAGAGAGAAAAAATCCGCCGGGATTTGAACCTGCACAACGTCTCGCCAGCCGAGATGATTGGGGATAGGGGGAAGGTGCATTAACCATCTCGGCTGGCGGGACGCACATGTCAATGTCTTGTGAATCGCTATCACTCTCTACCGGCCATTTTCTCTGTCAAGCGGCAAGAACGAAATCAGAGCGAAAGTCGTCTCGGCCGCGCCGGGCCCGGCAGGCCGGTAGCTTGGGATTCCTATTCGCATCGCCATCCAGTGTGCGAACCGAGAGCCTAGTGGTTCCCGTCCCAGCCCCCCGCCCCAAACCATGTAGGCTTTCGGGACGCTTTTGTCGTGTTCGAATTTCGGTGGAAAAAGGTCGAAGGCCCGTCCATAACGCCGCCGGCAGGCCAAGCTTAGGCCGCCCCCGGCCGAACGGAGTTGCCAGCGCAGCGAAGCGGAGCTGGCCACGACGTTTGGCGGAAGGGCGGGCCTAGCTTGTTGTGTAGAGTAGCGTCGTTATAGGAGAAACGGCAATGAACTGCGCACCCCTGCGCGCACCTGTTTTGTCAGAGAGCATCCGAACTTGCCTATGAACATCCACAAACATTGTGCAATGTTGAATAGGTCGTGAGTTCCTTTCTCCAACCCTGCCTTCACCTCGCCGCTTCTCACCCTCTCCAGCTCCAGCACACTACAGGTCCCCCTGCTCCCCCTTCAGACGTGTGGCTCTATTGTGAGAGAAAGGCTGCCTATTTCTGCAGTCCCGCGGTCCCGCACATAGTAGGCAGGCCCGCAACACGAGTCCGGCGGGGAGCCAAGCTTGCGACGGCGGCAGGGCAGGGGGCAGAGGAACTCCGCTGCTTGCCGCTAACGAGTCGCGGCGAGGCGCCCACCCTGCCTCCCCCCCCCCCCCCTCCCTGCCAGGGACCCGCCTTTGTGCTCGCCACTCAAGGACCTGGCTGGCGACGCGCTGTGACGACTGTTGTCCGACTTTACTTAACATGGCCCTCCTCACATCCTCCCCGCAGGCTGACTGACTGATGACGCCGATGGTTTGCCAGGCCAGAGGGTGAGCGGGGCTGCGCGGGGTGAAGGCGGCGAGCGAGGGGAACCTGTGCACCACTTTTCTTCTGTTGGTCTTGGCGGCGTTTTCAAAGTGATAGTTCTTGTCAGGAAGATGGCCAGGCGAAAGCACGATGGGGGGAAGGGTACGGATGGGGGTGTGGGGCTGGGGGGCTGGATGAGCTAGAAGAGATATGCAAATTTGGCTGAGTTAAGCTGCCGGTTTGCCGCCGTCCGCCATCTTGCGACCTCGGAGCTTCTCCCAGCCCTTCTCCGCTCCGCTCTCGGTTGGGGCGACAGCGCCGGGCGGGGAAGGGCGCGCGGTGCCTTCCCCTCACCGATATCATTAGTCGTGACGCTGGTGACAGTAATGTAGCTGTCGCCGTTATAATTCCCCCGGGATATTGTCGTGATGTATGATTCGGCCCCTCGGACGGATAAGTCGGTGGTGCCAACCTTGCCCAGACAAATTACTCGGAGGAGCGAGACACTTGTGCCACACCGCTCAGCGAGGGGGTGGGTTGCGGGGCGGGGTGTGGGGGCGGGTTGCGGGGTTGGGATGCGGGGTGGGGGCGGGGTGTAGTGCGGGCGGGATGCGATGAGCCCGCTGGTGGTGCGCCTACGACGAGCGCACGCCTTCCCTTACCGATAGATAACGCTGCGGGGGATATCGCCCACCGGAAGAAGGGGAGAGAGGCAGATAAAGAATAGAAAAATCCGTGGCGCGCGGTCGTACTGTTCGCAACTCCGGCAACACGGGGGGGGGGGAGGGGGGGGGGCGTACCGCCACTGCCGGCTCTTGTGGGCCCGCTACTTGTCTGCCGACCTGTCGCAGACTGGGTGATTTACTGGAAACAGGAGTTGAGTTGATGCCCGACCCCCGTCAGATGGCCGTGACGCGAGAAGAGAAGCGGCCAGCGGCGGCCGGCAACGCGGCCTCCTCATGCAGCAGCGTCCTCTTCGTGCTGCCGCCCGTCCTGCGCCGCACTGCGCCGGTCCCCCGGGATCGTGCTTGTCTAGCGCGCAGGAGCCTCCGCAAAACGTTACTGCCTTCGGTCATCTCACTCATCCGAATGTTGGGGGAGTCCACAACTCGTAGATTTTGTGCGACCCGTGAGTATTTTCTTATGTTAAATATTCGTGAGTATTAGTCAATAAAAATTATTAATTGTGATTTCAAAGTAAAATTTGGACTAAATACTTGGGGAAATGTAAAAATATACATCTGGATATTCGTGAATATGATTTAAAATCGACTAGATAACATTGAATACCAATGTTCGATTGACCTACGAATATCCGAAGTTGTGGACATCTCTGGTTAACATCCCTTGTTTTTTTAGGCACTCGATTAGACGGACTTTTAAGTTTTGTATAAGGCCAAGATAAGATAAAAGCCCCGTATTGATCCACTCTTCAGTAAAAGCTAGCCAGTTAAAATAAAAGCCCCATACTGATTCAGTATCCAGTAAAAGTCAGCCAGTTGAAAAAGTCAGAAAACCTAGGCCTACACTGTGAGAAAAACCGTACCTCGTACAACTAAACAACGGTTTTGAATTTATGGTTTACGGTTTTCGTTGCCGTACATCACTAATTAACCCGAGGGGGTATGCACTCCCAAATATCGTGACCCGACTATTACGAAATGAGGTAATACGCTGTAATAGAGTTCTATTACGTCTCTTACGCCTACCCCAGGTAATTTTTTTTTTAATATGATTTTATAAGGGTTTTTATATATTTTTATAGATTTTTATTGAAATGTATAAAGCGTGTATACAATCATATATATTTTTATAAGGATAACTTTATACAAGTTTATAAAGTCCTTTATACATTTTAATAGAGATCTTCATTAATCTTTATTAAGGCTATATGGGTCCATATAATGCCCCTCACTCTTCCATATAAGGAACCGGCGACCGCATACAGTTGTATATATAACGCTATATATGTTTATACAGATCATTATAAATATGTATAAAAATTTATGCAAATTTATAAAGACCTTTATAAAAATGTATACGGATGTCGTTATAAGAATGTATACAAATATATAAAAATGTATACAGACCCTATATAAAATTTTATAAAAAAATAATTCACATGGGACTACATTCCATTACGTGTATTACGGGTTTATTACGAGACTATTACGCGCCTATTACGCCTATTACTCCTATTACGCTACTATTACAGGCATAATACGTGACTATTACAGGCGTATTACGCTTGAGAAGAGCACGCCAAACATTCCCTAAGGTGGCTGCCAATACCATTAGCATAGCAGAAAAGTTTGGAGGAGCAGTTTCTATCTGTTCTTGTTTATGTTTTTCTGTGACCATTTTCGAAACATTCGTCTACCAGTTTTATTTAAATCTCACACTTATTGTTTCCGTAGTTAAACACCCAAACTGGATCATTTACATTTTGAGGAAAGTACTCGGTAGGCGTACGTGAAACTGATACCTACTCAAACTATTCTATATCTATTATCAAAATGGCTAATACGGCATGGACTAAAATGTTACTTGCAAAACATTAGACCTTTAAATGAAATAAATTTTCCTTGAAAAAGTCCAAAGAAAATTCTAAACAAAAAACCACTGTGGTTGGTTGTACCACCGACTCTGGCTCTCTGGCTTGGGCTAGGCTAGACTACCCCTACCCTCATCCCCTCTGCGACTGCCTCACGGGGAAGGACAACAGTCGAGCGAGGGGTAGAGACAAATCGGTAAACACTCCGTCATCGAGACGTGTCGGAGACGGTATTACGCGGCTATTACTTGGATATTACGCACTATTACGCGGATATTACGCACTATTACGCCGATATTACGTGGATATTACGCACTATTACGCCGATATTACGTGGATATTACACACTATTACGCGGCCATTACGTGTATTACGTAGGCATTACGTGTAATACATGTATAACAAAGTATTACGTGTATTTCGCGATTATTACACCTCTATTACTGGGCGTGCGACCCGACTATTACGCAAGTGCATACCCCCTCGAATTAACCTTTTACCGGGTACATTTTTAGTACAATATTTTATTGTACTGTAAATAACGGTAAAAAATTGTAGTTAAATTGTAGCTTTTTCTCACAGTGTATAGCATAGCAACTAGAAGTTTTGATAAGTACTTGTCACAACTACTTACTGTATTTTTGAGTTAAGTTTTATCTTTTTATTAAGTTTCGAGCGCGCGAAGCGCGCGTTTATTTTCTTTTGTATTAACAGTGTTTGGCATTGGTTGGCCGTTTTTTGGCCTACAAGATATCGCGTACACCTATAGCTAAACGGGTTAGCAGGTCCTAACGATGAACAGGTATATACAATGGTTTGAGTACCTTGAGGGTAGCGACGCTACTACAGAGATATTTGATGTGCCAGCAGGGCAAAAAAGGACGAGCGGACTGGTGGGTGGGAGGGGAGGTCTAAAGCATCAACGCTGTACCAGGCGGCAAAAGGTGAAGGAGGTGGCCCGGCGCTCGATGCGTAAGGGTTCGCGCGCTCCATGCTGAAGTGCCTCACCAGTCCTCGCCTCCATCCGCCCGCCTCGTCCCCAACCCGCCCCGCCCCCGCGCGCCATGAACCCTTTGTATACAGGCCAGTGACAGACGCGCCGCTGTATCCACATCACGTTACACCTCTTAACAACGTTTGCTCGTTTCTATAGTAAAGTAGTGACATA
This sequence comes from Frankliniella fusca, assembly GCA_029379305.1. Lineage (NCBI taxonomy): Eukaryota > Metazoa > Arthropoda > Insecta > Thysanoptera > Thripidae > Frankliniella > Frankliniella fusca. Next base: position 69,644 of record JAHWGI010000324.1, on the reverse strand, counting down.
GTTACGACTGGACCCTCAGTCCCTAAACAATTAAGTTTGACCCGCAGCGTCTAACACTTGGTCTTACATTCTAAAGAGTGTGTCACCTATGATCAGTTTAAATGAAATAGTACGGTTCAAATAATTAAAATGGTTAAAAGATAATCGAGTATGACCCAGTTAAAACGATTAAAGCCAATAACAACAAAAATCAGCTAACAGCCTCAGCCGCGATGAAACTAGACCCGCGCGGTTTTTCCAAAGAGTCTTAAAAACCATCAAGGCCTTTTGGAAAATTTAAGACGCTGGTTTCACTATGGGCTAGTGTTTTCGATTGAGCGGGTACGGTTCTGAGCGCTCGCCCGACGCTTCCAGCGTGAGAGTGAGAAGGCATGATGCAGATAGCAGATGCTGGTCTGGTCTGCCGATGAAGACCAGTACGGCTTGTCCGAAAAGTCTCCCCCCGTCGCTCGGCCGCAGCAACGACACCTGTCCCCGCAACCTCACCTCTCGCCCTGCTGGTGAGGGGTTTGCGTCCGAACAGCGTGCGGGAGCGCATTCAGAGGTCGTCGATTCGGAAGTAGTTCCAGCCGGGCTAGCCGGGCTCGTCGGGTTAGGCTCACCTAGGCACCGTGTGGCTTGTCTGCGAGGGTACCCCAGTGCGTATGAGAAAATTTTGGTGAAGATGGACAGCGGAGCGGTAGAGATGAGCCTCGAACTCTAGGCCAGTGTCAATATTGGTAATACTAGAAGAAGTTTACACTCAAGGCTGAGCTTGAATGCGCAGTTTGGACACTTTACAGTTTATTTATGTTCCTGATGATTAAATTAATGAGAAAAAATTCGGAATGTAGCAGTATTTGTGTCTTAACTTAGAAATAATTTTCATGCTGCCTTTTAACTAATTAACAATCTATTCCATTTTGCTACTTTAGTGTTACTCACTTTTCTTACTATTCCATTTTGTTATTTTAGAGTGAATCACTTTTGTTAAAATGGAACACTCATCAGGATACGTAAGGGTGGCCTTACAAAGAACTAGCTCGGTTCTCGTCAAGTTTCCATCCAGTTGGGTGGACACTGGATGGACACAAGAGTGGTCCGTTTTAAGGCCACTTTAAATAATAGATTTGATTCCGAAAAACTGGCTATTTTAAAAATTTGTTTTAGATTTCTTTAAACTCCTTTCCAGAATTTCTTGAGATTAAACGGAGAGAGAGAGACTAGTTCAGGATTTGTAATGTGATATTGCTCCAATTCAGTGTTATGATTAGAGCAGATTTGAAAGTTGGGATATTGAAAGTTCAGGATACACTAATGTGCATGGTAAACGTATCCTGAATTTCAAATGTACGAATACAGTACAAAGGGGGAAATCACCCATGAAAATGGTCAACCGACTCTAACATTTTGAATGTATTACAACTATTACAGATCAATTACACCTACTACGCAAATTACAGCTATTACATCGTTATTGCGGCTATTAAAGTACCGTTACAGTACAATTACGGCAATTACGGCATTTCCATTCATTAAATTATACGCAAATTACAGGTATTACATCGCTATTGCGGCTATTACAGTACCATTACGGTGCAATTACATCAATTACAATCATTTCATCATAACTCATCTATTACACAATTACACGGGAATTACACATCAATTACAATTATTACACTACTATTGCAGCTAGTACACGACTATCACAACACTATTACAAAGCTAAAACGACCTTAGAAATAGCTCCCAGCCTCGATACCTTTTTTTTCCTTTCCACGCATTACACCTTTTACACACCTATTACACGCCTATTACAGGTATTACAGAGCTATTACAGGCATTACAGAGCTATTACAGGCATTACACCAATATTACATATTACATGGCAATTACAGAGCTATTACAGACCCTCGACCGACTATTACACGAGTGATTTCTCCCTCGTATAGTACTTTCTGTCAACTTACGTAAAATCTTCACACACAGCGAATTCTGAGTCAAGCAGCCCCGCCTTCTCCCAGCGCAGTGGGACCAAATTATTCAAACATTTAATTATTTGAGTTACACTTCTTGAGGTGTGAATAAATGATTTTACTGATTTCAACTTTTTCTCACAATTAACACTTCAAGGATCTTAAGGTTTAGAATTTTTTTTTGGATGTCGCAACATTCCTCTCAACAAACTCTTGTGTGAGATTTAAGATAGTTGTTAAGGATTATTGAAATATTGTTCCAATTCAGTGAAAGCACTGTGTATAATAGACGAGTCCTGACTTTTAAGTGAACAGATAAAGTAGTTTCTGTCAACCACGTAAAATCCTCGCACGCAGTGAATACCGACTTCTCGAACTGCAGTGGGATTGATTATTTAAAGATGTAGTTATTCGATTTACTCTTCTTGAGGTGTGAATAAATGATTTTTCTGATTCCAACAAATGTTCCTAGTTAATACTACTCTGTAAATTTTATTTTAAGAAAATTATATTGTAACTAAGAAGTCATAAGTAGTCATTAAAGTAGGTTTAAATTAGAGATCAATCATGTGCTCTCTGGTAGAAGGTACTTATCACTGTCTCTTCTGTTTCAAAGAAGGAGACAACAATAGGTATCACTCACTAAGTTTTGTCGTAAGATATCGTAGGATATTGTAGATATAACCTTCCTTGTATTTATTGGGCGGGCCCACAGAACTAACATGGAACTTGAGCTTAAACCAGGCTCGACCAGGGTAAGAGACAGGCGTAGTAGGACCGAAACAGCATTCCTCGTCCGCCCGGCCAACACTGCGGCACGAATTTAGAACAGTAAAAATGCGCGTCGTCATGTGCATTGTCGGAACATTAATGGGTCTTTGTTGTTGATACGCGAGATTTGGGTTGCAAGATCTGTATCGAAAACACTCATGGATGGAATCAGCCAAGTTTTTTGAATAGTTTTGAGAGTCCTACGTTGGCGTTCGTGTTTGTAAGTACATTCGAATCGAGGCTGTTATCGATGTATCGAGCGGGAGTAGGGTTGGAAAAGTCGATTTCGATTTTTCGATTAAAATCGATTTGAGACTTTTGAAATCGATTCTTTTCAAATCGATTTGGGGTTTTGGAAAAAATCGAACAATCGATTTGGCGTGGTCGATTTTCGATTATATTGGAATGAGGCAAAATTGAAAATTTTCGCAAGTTTAACTGGTTGACACGCTCTGTTAATGTGGCTGCTGAGATGTTTATTTTACCAATCTTGTGACAAATGTCTCTTGTCGACAATATATACTGTGATGTGTAACAAGTTGAAACCAAATATATAGCTTAAATATAGCTTCCTTTTACTAATTTACAACAGTTGCCTATTTATTTGCAATTTTCCCCGCTTTTATGATGTTTTTTTTGTGATAAAAATCGAAAATCGAAAATCGATTTGAAAATCGATTTGGGCAATCTGAAAATCGACCCGAATCGATTTGGCCTATTTTCAAAATCGATTTAGCAAAAAATCGATTTGGCGAAAAATGTTTCCAACCATAAGCGGGAGGGGCGGTTAATACGAATGGCGGCTCCATGAGGAAATGTGGTAGTGGTGGCGTGTGTTATAGAGGTCTTACGTTTAAACTCTTACATGAAGATGAGCATCTGTCCTACATTTGCCACAGAAAATGTCACTCGGCGGGTTAGATAATAATAAAGACACTGACCTGCAACAGTTGACACTTGCTGAATATGCAACTTATTCTCCAAAATGTTCTCCTAGTTCTCCAAAAGGAGTTTATAGACCTATTATCCAAAGCCGTTATTTGTACAGTCACCCAAAACTCGCAAGTTTTGTTCAGGGGCAAACACTTTAGTGTGATCAAATTTCAAAATTTCGGCTACGGTGGTCGATGCGAAGAAACCATAAAAATCGACTACCGTGGCCAGAATTTCAAATTTCGATCATAACGAAGAGTTTGCCCCAGGAAATTATAAGCGCGCGGCGTTGCCAAATCGTTTGGATGAAAGATCTATTATTTTTATTTTATTCAAAGTAGAGGCAGGGAAGGGGCTCATTTTATTTTAATAGCTATGTATACTTAAAACTTGTCAAATAAAAATGGTGGCAGGAAAATAGCTGAAAAAAAAAAATCCTTAAAAAGTCGCAGGGAACCAAGATGGTAGCCTCCAGCGCAACTTTTGCAAAAGAAATTTGGCAACTCTGAACGAGCAGATCAAAAGCCCGGCATCAGCTATGTGCTTTCGTTCGAATCCATTCCAGTCGTGCCGAAGACCGTTGAAACGCGTAACCCATTTACTAAACTCTTGTATTCCAAACGTGCCGAAGACCGTAAAGACGCCTGACCCTTTCACTAAATTCTTGTAATATATTGTTATAGAGTTGCGATCTTCCTCGCAAAAAGTGTTGTTTATTTACTAAACACAGTGCGGAGCGCAGCAGACGTCTTCTGCTGCGCTCGCCCAGCGCCCCCCTGCCGCCGGGAACGACCCGGTGGGTGCATCGCCTCGAGAGCTCGAGAACGCCGCTGCCTCAGGCGGCCGGCTGGGGAACTAGGCGAGCCGCGGGAGATCCGGGCCCGCGCATGCGCGCGGACGCGCAGCGCGCGGCGGGCGGCTTGAGCCGGGGCTGGAGGCCTCCTGCGGCCGAGCCGTGCCGAGTCAGTTGAGGTTCAGCCGCGCTACCGAGAGGACGCGTGTCCTGAGTACGGAGGAGTCGTAGAGTGTCGGAGTTGGAGAGTTTTGTGTGTTCGAAAAGGAGAATTAATAAAGCTTGCTTTACCCAAACCTGAATTTATCCCTTGGCCCCTCCTGCCTCCCAGCATTATAACACTGGTGGCAGCGGTCAAGCGGATAGGAGGAAAGGTGAAGGAGAGAAAAAAAAAAAAAGACCGTTGGTCACGGGCCGGATCGGATCGCCGACCAAACCGCTCGGCGAATAAAAGCGCGAAAAGAGAGAAGTCCCTTCCCTTTCCCTTACTTTTAGAGCCGCGCCGAAAAGAGCGCTACAGCCGAGCCCAAACAAAAGGACGCTTAGGCGACTAACGCTTTTTGTAACGGTCACTTGATTTTCGCTGGGTCGCCGCGTCGCTGTGCTGCTGTTTATCGTGTGTTCGCCGTTTTCTCAGTGTTGCGCAACGAAGTGAGTAGAGTGTTCAAGTGATCAGTGAAGTGATTAGTGAATTGTGAACGGAAATTTGGGAAAAAATCGCGGAATGGCGCGGGAAAACCGCCGGCGCGCTGCCGCGCCGCCCGCCCGCCCGCCTCCTGACGCCGCTCCGGCCAGGGGCAACGACCGGGCTCCGGCCGTTGACCCCGCCGAGCGCGCGCTCGCTGTAGAACAAGCCCGCAGGCGGCTGCGCCCCAGGAACGGGCAACAGGGGTTGCAGGGTCTTGCAGGAGAAGGGCAGGCCGGGCAGGGCCATGGTGACGAAGGTCGAGGGCGGGCTGGGGAAGCGGGAGCAGCCCCACCGGTCCAAGCCGGTGGAAATGGCGGAAGAGCGGGAAGCGCTAGGGGACGCCCTGCTGACGCCGATGCAGGCGGGCAGGAGCGGCGCCCTGAACGAGCTGTGTCGTTGGCAAGCGAGGCTTCTCGACGCGACGGCACACAATGCACGACCGTTGCACGCCGATCGGCTTCCCGACCAGTTTCCCGCCAAGGCGAGGGTCCTCGCCGAGGTGACGCCAACGCGAGGGGGAAATAACCTCGGACTTTAGTGTACACCACTAATTCAACAAATTCAGTCCAATTCAAACAAATTCAAGCCAATTCAAGCCAATCCAAACCCAATTCAAGCCAATTCAAACCAAAGTCAAGCCAATTCAAGCCAATTCACACACTAATTCAGTCCAATTCATAGGTAATTCAAGCCAATTCACAGCCAATTCACAGCCAATTCAAGGCAATTCACATCCAATTCACGAAATTTGTACACCTAATTCACCGGTTATTTCCCCCTCGCGCCAACGTACCCGCCATCTTGGACGCCCGCACCGCTTCCCGCCAAGGCGAGTGTCCTCGCCAGGGTCAAGCCAACGACCCCACCATCCTAGCTGCTTCCCGCCAGAGAGAGCAGCAAGGAGCACGTAGGGACGCGGGGGACGCGCCTGGGCCAAATAACCCGCCAAATTTCCAGCGTACCGAATTTCTAACCGGCCCAGCCGACGAGTACGACGCGCGCAGTGGTTTCAGACCTGTCGCTGGCCCCAGCCGCGCTGGCGGCGTTGACACGGATGATGAGTGGGATGAAAATCCACACCATCACCGTACACCGTACACCAACAAGGTCAGAGGTTATGTACACTGTTCTGGGCGGGGACAAAACTAACGTGCCGCCCCGGAACCGCAGGTCCGTGTCAATCTGCTTGGAAACCACAGCTCCACAGCGAGCTGGTCATTCCCTCCCAAGCAGCCGACGTGGAACGAGGGCCGCTCGAGAGCGCTCAGTGTCCCGAGGTGGTCCCGGGCGGGGCAGGGAATGCCAAACCGCCGCCGAGGCCGTAGAAGTAGAGAGAAGGGGAAATCAGAGAGACGAGTTGTTCTGCTTGGAGTCACACCTGAGCCGAAGGCAAGCCAGGTCGGCGCCCTCTTCGTGGAACAATGCTGACGACCAGCAGGTCGGTCGGCATGATGCTGGGGAGGAGCGGCGACGCGCTCGCTCTCCTTCCTGCACAGCAGCCCCACGCAGCCCCCGCTGCGGCGAGAGGAGAGGCCGAGCTGGTTACCCTGGAGCAGGGAATGACCAAGGTCGTGAGCGAGAGGTTAGGCGTGCTGCCAACAGAGGGCGACACCACCCAGACTTTTCGTCAGGCCCAAGCAGTGACTCTGACTCGGAGGGCTCTGACTCGGACAGCAGCCATGGCCAAGGGTACATGTCGAGGGCGAGAAGCTCTAGGGTCCGCTCCCTCTCCCACCGTCGGGACTCGAGGAGCCCCTTGGGCTGCGCGCCCCGCAGGCGCCCGCGGGCCCGCGCAGGCGCAGGCCGCCACCCCCCCTCACCGCCCTCATCCCCCTCGTCCAGTGAGACTGAAGGCCGCCGCTCGCGGTCTCGCTCGCGGCGTCCGGAGAGGAGAGCTCGACGCTCGCCGTCCAGGGGCTCAGTGGCGCGTCGAGAACGCCGTCAGAGGGTGAGCAGGTCACCGTCGAGGAGGAGCAGGCGCTCTTCGTCATGGGGAGCATCTAGTGCAGGCTCGCCTGCACCCCGGACACGGGCCGCGCGCGCAGGGCACGGGGGGGCGGGACACCGCTGCAGGCGCAGCCGCTCGTACTCGACGGGTCGAGTACGCCATGAGCCCACGCCTGTGCCTGCGCGTGTGCCTAACCAGGCAGCAGCTAGTAACGTGCCACAAAACCCGATGCAGGGCGTGTTCGCGGCCGCTCAGCAGGCCCCCGCGCCTCTGCTCAACCAGAACATTGTGCGCCGATTAGACAGGTTTAACGGAGAGAGTGACTACACTCTCTACCGCATGCAGTTTCTGCACCATGCTGCTCTGTTCGGTTGGAGCGAGGAGGTAAAGGGCAGTATGCTGTCCGCCCATCTCGCCGACGGGGCCCGCGAAGTACTGCGCCATCTGAAACCTCATCAGATGAGCGACTTTGCTGCCCTGGACAGCGCCCTGCAAAGGCGTTTTGGAATGGTGGCTGACACCAACGCCTATAAAGCACGTCTTAAATTTTTGAAGCTAAAGCACGGGCAATCTCTCGAGCAGTTTTCAACTGAAGTTGAGGACACTGTGAGAGGGGCATGCCCGGACTTCCCGGAGCATCTGCTGCAGCGCCAGATGGTCGGCGCCTTCATCGAAGGGTTGCCAGACACCACCTTGGCGCTGCTGCTGGTAAGGGAAAACCACCAAAAGCTGGATGACGCGCTGCGCTCAGCGCGCGTTCAGCCTCCACAGATGCTAGAAAAGTCGGCGCGAGCACACCGTGCGCACGCCGCCCAAGTCGAAGGTGACTTCGCCACCAGGCAGGACCAGGGGGTGGAAACGACAAGGTGAGACTGGGCGCCAGGAGCGAGACCAGGAGTGGGGAGATCGTACCCCCTCCCCTCCCCCCACCTCCTCCTCCTAGGCGATCGCCGTTGATCGCTAAATACTCTAAGAAAGGTTATAAACCCCTTTGTCGTACCATAAAATAGATTCTATTGAAGCCTCAAATCGTTATGCTTGCTTGAAACTATGATTTATCGCGTTTCGATGGCGTTTTTATCAATATTTGCCGCAAAAACGGTGCTTTGGAAGTGCCGGCCGCGGCCGACCCTGTGCAAGCTCACTTTGGGGGATACTTATGTGGGGAAGCGGAACATTTTTACGGAAAACCGACTAGATGCACGGAAAGCCCGTGAAACGGACCTTCCGGAAATACTGGTACCTACCTACAAACTCCAAAAGGTTTTTCACTATGAAATTCTGAAGTTGCTGCATCGCCCGATCGGTACCGAGCCTGTTGTGTTCATGCGAGTCGTCTGCTGCGGGTATGAGAAGCGTTGCGGTACAGAGTCGACTCGCACCTCGCACTGGCCCACGGGAGGGTTGCGTCTGTTTGCGTGTGGCACACGCCGCTTGTGTTGATTTGAAGGTGAGAAATCAAAAAAGTACTGTTGTTATCTAATTTTAAAGAAGGATTCAGTATTGTGAGGAAGAAAGGAATTGTTTACGTTAAAGTAGCATTTTAAAACCTCTGACATGCTATTATTTGTCCAAAAACACACCTACTTCAACTTTTTTCGTGAGCCTGAATCCACATTAATCCACTCAGACAACCAGAGTCTCTGTTTCGGCCATTTCCAATATATTTGAACTGAACAAGAGGTCGTCCAAGCTGACGCTTACATGTAGTATCGATTTAAACAAACTGAGAAACGTAATCTTGGACTTGAACATAACCTCTGTTAATGAAGGCTCTGTTGTCAGAGCGACTTAAAATATTTTAGAGTTTTTTCTGTGCTCAGTGACTTGAAATTTTATTGTTTTTTATTTAGTTGATTTGCATGCAACGTATGTGTAGACTGACAATTAATTTTTTATAATTAACACTTATAAAACTATTATATCTTGTTGCTTTTCAAACCTGCGCACTAAAACATTTTCTCCATTCCAGGTTTCCATTACCTGCATTACCACTACTAAGTTAAAAATGAGTGAAGTGAGTGATGATCAAGATGGGACTGAGGGGACTGAGTCTCTGAACTTGAAACCACCTGAGCCAAGTACTTTTGACTGTCCATTTTGTGCTAAAGTCTTAAAGACCAAACAGGGCCTCCAAGGACATATTTTGCATTTACACAGTAAGTATAGAACGCAGTGTGCTTTCTTTTTCAGAAACTTTTCCCTTCGTATAAATTTACTTCTTGTTTGTTTATTTTCGATTAGCTGATAAGCCTGCCAGAAGGAAACGTGGGGCGAGGGCAAAATCTGTTGCACAAAAGGATAAGGGGCGTAAAAAATCTGATAATATTCCAGATATTAACCAGGTGAGTAATGTTCAAAGTATCTTGTAGAGGTTTGCCTTGTAAAAGCAGTAAAATGGAGGTTAAAATCATTAATGCCTATGGTTTTTGTGTAGGCTTCAACATCAGCAGGTTCAGCCTGCAGTTCTAAGGTAAACAAACATTTTCATTTTATCTTTAATCAATGGAAATTTTCACTGGTGATATTTTATTATGAGTCTTCTATTCTAGACTTTCACAGCATGGAGCTCCTTAAATTTAATGCTGCCATCAAGAAAGACAGAGGAGGATTCAACAAGTTCATCTGATAAGGTAAACACTATTTTAAATTTTTAGTGAACTGCATTTATCTTTGGTGTAGTGTACTATTTTTAGTTTTTAAAATTGCAGGATAGTAATGAGGATGTTTCTAAGGATCTTAATATGCCTAGTCAAGAAAACATGAGCGTTGAAACTTCGACTGCTCTGACACATGAGGTAACTATCTGTCATATTTTTTCTTATAGTTTCCTGCAGCTATTTCACTGACCATAACAATCCTTACTCATTAAAATTTACAGGATGGTGATAAAAGTGGAGATGATGCATTATTAAAGGTGCTGCACATTATTCCACAAACCGACATGGATGATTTTTATACTTCCATTGTAAATCAAACTGCTATGTCAGCCAATGACACATTAGAAGATCAGGAGCATCAGGACACATCTGACACTGAAAGTAATGTTGAAGATGCAGATGATGCACCTGAAGAGGATCTGGTAAATATTAATTTAAAAGTTTGAGTTGTTTGCTATGGAATATAAATTTTAAAATTGGCAGTTGTGTAATTTCTCTCTCTTAAATTTCAGATGGAGGAGGATCCTTATGTCCTTGACGATGATATTGTGAAAGGAATGGCAGTGCTGAAAATGGCTCTTCCTGTGAGTGCATTGGATTTATCACAACTCATAGAGCAAGCATAAGTGAATATTTTTCTCACTTTCTTTTTGTTTACAGGCGGAGGAATTATCAGAGACTTTGTACTATTATCTATTGCTCTTATTGCCAAAGGAATGGAAAATAGATATTACTAAAGATAAGTGCTTGAGGATATTCTACCATAGCCCCTATGAAAATGTCGCAGTTACTCGCGCTATTACTTGGAAAAATGGTGAAATAGGCATTTTTATCCATAACAAACCTTTACCAAAATCATGTTATTTATGGGATGCCGTTAAGTTTATTGATTCTGTTGAAAATATTGGAGCAGTAGCTGACCATTTATTTCGGGTTGCTAAGCTCATACAGCATTCCACCCTGTGTCAAGGTATTAAAATTTATAACAAGTATTGGAAAGAAGCAGAAGCAGAAAGCCATGGAAGAGTAGAATCTATTTATGAAGAAGATGACTGCTTTAGGTGCACACATTGCTCACTGGTTGTCTTAGAAAATTCTACGTGCAAGACATGTCAACAGTTCAAGAACAATTTGAAGAATAAACAGCATCGATCAGTTAAGAAAAGCAAAGATCCCAGCAGTACTGAAAAGTTTAATAAAAATATTAATCTTTCCAAAGAAGAACTAGTTATGAAAGCAGCAGACCTACAGAAAAAAGTCAAAAATCAAGCAAGGCAAATAGATAAACTCAAATTGAAAGTTGCAAGGTATGTTTCTAGTACTTCTGTGAACATAAACCAAAACCTTAGTGATGACCTGGCCAAAATATTTCAAGATAACCATGGCTCTCTGACTCAAGTACAAAAGTTATTCTGGTCTGAGCAACTTAAAGCACTATCAAAAAAGAGTAAACCGAGAACAATGAGGTGGAATCCTTTTGTGATAAAAATAGCTCTTCATCTTCAGACAGTTTCACGGTCTGCCTACAAGTATTTACAAAATTTTATAACATTGCCATCAGAGCGCACACTTTATGATTTTACTCACGTTGTGGAGGCAAAAGAAGGGCCTATAGAATATGTAATTAAAGATTTAAAAGACCAACTTGATAAAAGAACACGTCAAGAACATGAAGAATTTTTTAATTTACAATTCGATGAAGTCAGCATCAGATCCGACATTGTGATAAGCAAATCAACAGGTGAAGTGGTTGGTTACACGAACCTTTCTACTGTGGAATCTGAGTTGGCTGAGCTAGAAGCAAATGTTAGTAAATCAAGTTTTTTGAACAAACCAGCCACTAAAGTTTTGATGTACATGGCTCAAGGAGTCAGTACAGAAATTATTGGAATTGTAGGAGCATACTCCACTGATACTCTTACAGCAAATCAGTTGTATTCCAGAACGTGGAATATTATTTACAGACTTGAGAGCAGTGGTTTGAAAGTCTTGTCATTGATATGTGACGGTGCTGCCATGAATAAAAAATTCATGAAGATGCACAGTGCATGGGATACAAACCAAAATTTTGTCTATGCCACTGAAAACTTGGCAAGCTGTGATGAAAGACGGGCAATATATTTTATTATTGATCCACCCCATATTCTCAAAACTGTTAGGAATTGTCTGGCTAACTCACACAGCCACAAAAATTCCAGAAAAATGTATAAAAATAATGAAGAAATGTCTTGGAAAGCAATTGAAGCTTTGTTTGAGGCCACAAAGCATGAAACATTCCGTTCCACAAAATTAACAAGAGCTCATGTTCAACTCACATCATATGGATGTATGAAGGTCATATTTGCTACTCAAGTTTTTAGTGCATCGGTTGCAAAAAGTCTCCAAAACTTTAAGGATGACCCAAGATTTGCAGACTATGATTTAAATGAACTTTGTACATTTATAAAACTCATGAATGATGCGTTTGATTGTTGGAACAGTTATGCGGATGAAAAAGGTAAACGGAACAAGTGGAATCCGTTATTGGCTCCATACTATGACATCACTGATTCAAGATTCAACTTTCTTAAAGAAGAGTTTTTAAATTATTTTTATGACTGGGAGCAAGATATACTAAATCGCCCTGGAAAGTTTTCTAAACAAAAACGTGAAAGGATGTTCATCAGCTTCCAATCCTTTGAATCTCTCAAGATATCTGTGTATGGCTTTTGTGGAGCTATCCATTACATGCTAAAAGAGAAGAAAGCTCCTTTCATTACTGGTAGAAAATTTAACCAAGACAAACTTGAACAGTATTTTGGAGTGATGAGAATGTCAGAAGGTGGAAATCATAATCCAAACCTACAAAGAGTCAAGCAGGGAATCATTGATAGACATAATATATCCTCAGCAGCCATACCAGCTAAGAAAGGAAATACAGAAACCAGCATGGAGTGGCTTCCGGATGAAAAGGTCATCCCCAAAAAAATAAGGAGAAAAGACACTAAGTAATTTTGTCAGAAGAAGGTTTTATTTATTTTTATGCCTTTGTATCAGAATACATTCTAGTTTGATGTATCTTGCCAAGACTCTCTTAAATAGAGTTCACTTTCATCCATGTTCAATACTTTTTAATATTGTTATTAAATGTTTGTAAAAAAGATATTGTCTACTTACAGAATCTCAACAGATCATACAAATTTTAATGTTAATAAGCAAAATTCAGTTATAGCAACGTGTAATAAAAAATTATCACAATTACAATATAAGCAGTATTAATTCCTCTTTAAATTTTCCCTCACAGAAAATTTTTGCAGTTTCTTTTGTTCATTAGCAACTACTTTCAATTTTTTTTCAGCTAGTAAAACAGACATATCAACAATCATCATAACTACCTCCCTCATAAATACTAAAGAATCAGACTCTGAAAAATAATTTACAGTAAGAGTATGCCATAAATTGAGGGGAGCTACTTCCTGCACAATCTTATCTAAAACATGTTGCCTGAGATCATTACTTTCATCTTGAAGTGAGATTTTAATAACTCCCTGTATATGTAGAAAAAATTCAACTGCTCTATCACTTAAGTAAATTTTTTCTTGCAGCCATGACTGTGAGTCTAAAATAATTTCAGTTGTTATAAAATCTTCATCTCCAGTCTCAAAGATTCTTCTTTTTATGCATTCACATCTTGACCGATAAACTGGAGTATTTATCCTATTAGCTTTAACAAAATAAGTTCTCATAAGTTTAAGGATATGATCTTTAAATGCTCTTTTCTCAGTTTCACTACCAAAAGTATTCTGAGCGGGAATTGAAACCGCTGCATTAGACTTATATTGAGAATTAATTTCTCTCAAAACAAGCAGCTCTAATTCTTCTGTCAGTCTGAAACTAATTCTAAATACAATGTTCCTTAAATATTTAGACTCTCTATACAAACTAGGTAGGCACCTAGAAAAAGATAATTGTAGCTGCAGCATATTTCTTTCCTCACATAAATACTTGTTGACAGATGATAGCACTTCTTCGTACTGGTTAGTTGGAAGTAGTTTTGATTTTTTAAGTATGCCGTCTAAAATAGGTTTAGAAATTTCTTTTCCAAATTCAACTAATTCCGTATTGGATTCCTCCAGGCTTTGGACATGTTTTAAAATACCTTCTTTCTCCTCCGGTACATTTAATTCAACACTCATTTCTCTAACTATCATCAGAACAATACCTGCCACCTTGGGTTCTACAAAATCAATGTTAGGCTTCTTCTGGCTCGCATCTGCATACAAAAAACCGTATGGTAAATTATAAATTCATTCTGATCTTAATACATAAGAATCTTGAACATATGTAAAAAAAATAGACATACCAGCAACATTGTGGAGGAAAGTGTGGTTCAAAAATCCTTTTTTTGTTTTCAACACTTTCTTGCAAACACAGCACTTGAATCCTTGTCCCAAATCCAGTTGAGGCGAGGGGTCAATGGACTGCGCACTTCCAAGACTGCCAGCAGCGCTTACACCACTTGACACCAGAGGGGAACCGTCACTAGCCATACGTTGCAGAGTAGGATCAACATGCCTAGACACAACTGACTCCATGTCATCACCCATCGTTACTTGTCTGATTTTAAAACTGAAACAAAGAAGAATTTATTACAAAAACAGAATGATAACAAACAAGCTGTCAACAGCAGGTCAACTCGTTTTAATTAAAATCTTAATTCGGACGGTACACCCGAACACACACATAAGCTTAAATTTACTAAAGAAGAAAAGCATTTGAAAACAAAGGTTATGTACGAGTATTTTCTCAATTTGCTAGTGAATTAAAATTCATTCAACATGGGAGCGCGAGCTCGGCATGTCAACTATTATCATGAGTTTAAATACGAGAGAATCTGGGCGTCCGGGTGCATCAAAATACGATACACAATTGATTTCTTACCTTCAATTCAATTCAAAACAAACCACGGCGTGTGCCACACGCAAACATACGCAACCCTCCCGTGGGCCAGTGCGAGGTGCGAGTCGACTCTGTACCGCAACGCTTCTCATACCCGCAGCAGACGACTCGCATGAACACAACAGGCTCGGTACCGATCGGGCGATGCAGCAACTTCAGAATTTCATAGTGAAAAACCTTTTGGAGTTTGTAGGTAGGTACCAGTATTTCCGGAAGGTCCGTTTCACGGGCTTTCCGTGCATCTAGTCGGTTTTCCGTAAAAATGTTCCGCTTCCCCACATAAGTATCCCCCAAAGTGAGCTTGCACAGGGTCGGCCGCGGCCGGCACTTCCAAAGCACCGTTTTTTGCGGCAAATATTGATAAAAACGCCATCGAAACGCGATAAATCATAGTTTCAAGCAAGCATAACGATTTGAGGCTTCAATAGAATCTATTTTATGGTACGACAAAGGGGTTTATAACCTTTCTTAGAGTATTTAGCGATCAACGGCGATCGCCTAGGAGGAGGAGGTGGGGGGTAGGGGAGGGGGTACGATCTCCCCACTCCTGGTCTCGCTCCTGGCGCCCAGTCTCACCTTGTCGTTTCCACCCCCTGGCAGGACGTGGTGGAACTTCCCCACCCGCGGGTAGAGGCCATCGTTAACGCGGTTAACGCCATGTCCGAAAGGGTCCATACACTCTCGATGCAGCAGGAGGGGCTGCTGGACCAAGAATGGGAGCGTGACCAAAGAGGGAGAGATGAAAGAGAGAGAGGGCGGAAACGCCCGCGATCTCGCAGCCGCTCGCCGAGCAGCGAACGGGGCGAAAGGCGCCGCGCCTCCTCGAAAGAGAGGGGCGAGGACCGACGCCATGCTCCCGAGCGTAAAGGTGGAGAGACGAGACCCTCCTGGTGGAACAAAGCAAAGTGTTTCTACTGCCAAAATACCGGGCACATCAAGCGAGTGTGCAGGTTGTTCAGGGCAGACCAAGAAAAGAGGAGGAAACACGAAGGCAAGGCGGCGACAAAAAACTAACTGCAGCCACGGGAAATAAAGTCAGTGAAAAGCCCGTGGCGGAGCAGAAAGATTTAGTCGGCCCCCTCCCCCTATCAGTTCCCTCCCCCTGCATTGACCTGATAGCTGGGGGGCGCCCCGCAAAAGCCCTGGTTGACCACGGAGCAGTGATCACTATAGCCTCTTGCAAAATAGTGGGAGAACTTCCGGATCCTTCTCCGTGGCGCCTACGAGACATAAATCGCGGCACGCAGCCTCTGCGCGGCCCGATTAACCTTCCGCTAATTATTGGCGGGAGGGACTTCTTCGTAATGGCTTTTGTGGGCGACGTAGATCAAGATGTTGTGCTGGGCCACAATTTCATCTACGCACACGACCTTGTCCCCAGCCCGGGCGACAAGAAAATTACAATTGGACGGGGATCAGACGGCGCGCGCCTACTGAACCCTGTGGAACTGCCCTACCAGCTCATGGACACACTGAGTGTGCGGGCGGCAGTGATTTACCAGCCGGTGAGAATTTGTTACCAGCTGAGAGTGGAGCCAGGAGGGTTGGTTACCCTGGAGAATTCCTCGTTAAGGTCCCCATTTTCCCAACCTACATCGGTCCTAACTGCGGCCGTGGCGCGCCCGGTGCCTTTGCGCGTGGCGTGCGCTGCCGTGACCGACGCCGACAGCTGCACACCCCCCAAGCGAGTAAAACTTGTTGACGGGGTGGGGGGCGGGCAAACCTGCCTAGCTAGCAGAGACCCGCTTCTGTTCCCTGTCCCGCCGCCCGCGCACTGTGGCGGTGAGGTGAAGGAGACGCTGCAAAATCTGTCGGCGGCGGCCGCGAGCGTGCGCGCTGCCCGCTGGACGGCGGGGCGCCGCGGTAAGTCGCCCCGACCCGGGCGGTACGTGTGGAAAGGCATGCCAACCTCTGCGCGCGCCGCCCGGGCCGAGGAGCAGTATGGACCGTATTCCTTAGCGGACCCCCGCACTTCCCCTCCCCCTCCGAACTTGACCAGCGCAAGACAGGTTGAGAAAACGGAGGATAACCCCCTCTCGAGCAAGGGCTTATTCACCCCGGTGGCAGGGCGGCCCTTTCCGGCGGACCCGACGGCAATAGGCCACACCGCGGGCGAAGGCCGGAGCTCAGGAGGATTTTCAAGAATGTGTGCAGACAAGGCGACGAAGCGCGCCTACCACCTGAAACATTGCGCTCCCGTGTCGGCGGCGGCGTTAGGCTGCACCGAGGCCGGGGGGCAGTGGTGGAGGGAGGCGCGCGTCCTCTTGTCAGAAGGGCCGGCCCCGGGAGTGGGCCGAGGCACACTCTCTAACGAGAAGAGAGACCATGTCTCTGACCGAGGGTCCCCGTGCGGCCCTCACAACGAGGGAAAACCGCAGGCGACTGGCAACGAGCCTGCAGCCCCGGCGGCGCCCCGCCGGGAGGGGCTCCACTCGCGGGGCACGGAGCACGTCGTGCACCGCGCCCTGGTCATGCCGCCCGAGAGGACTAGGATGCAGGACACCGTGCTAGTAGCAACTCAGCTGTGCGACCCGGCCAGCCCGACTGTCCGGCTGTTAAATGTCGGCCAAAAGGACACGGTAATACCGAAGGGCGCAGTGGTTGCCGAACTCGTGTTACGGCACCTTGACGATGACGCGCACACTAGGCTGGCCGATGTGCTCCAGGGGACTCTGGAAAAAAATAGTGGGGTGGTAGAAAAAGCAGCTGACCAGACGGGCACGGCGGGTAGCTATCCGTACACGCCACACCTGGTAAAGCTGCCCCCGCGCTCAAAACTGCCAGAGAGCGAGCCGCTGCCGGCCGACCTACAGGCAGTAGTTGACCGCTGCGAGGGCATTGGTGCGAGAGAGAAGGAGAGAGTCGCCGCGCTAGTCAGAGAGTACTCTGACTGCTTTTCCTTAAACGGAGAGATGGGAAATTGTGACTGGGTGTACTTTGAGATAGACACTCAGGGACACGCACCCGTCAGGGAGGCAGTAAGGCCGGTACCGGTACACTACCGCCAACAAGTCAAGGAAATTTTCCGCGGGTATTTAAGGCACGGAATTGTTCGTTTTTCCACGTCTGAGTGGAACTCACCCATGGTGGTGGTGAGAAAGAAAGACGGATCGATTCGTTGTTGCGTTGACCTTAGCGGCGTTAACAAAATAACGAGCGTGCCGCAGTACCCACTGCCCCGTGTCTCGAGTATTCTTGAGACACTGCAGGGAAAGAAATATGGCGGCTGCATAGACTTAATTTGGGGATTTCACTCGATGGTGATCCACCCGCGCGACAGGAAGAAAACTGCCTGCAGCATTCCAGGGGTGGGGCACATCGAGTTTAACACCCTGTTGTTCGGTGCGGCGGGCGGCCCGGCGCGGTTTCAGCACCTGCTGGAGCTCGTGCTGGCCCCCATCAACCTAGTGCCGATGATGGACGACGTAATTTTCGGAGGGGTCGATTTTGAGGAAATTCTGGACGTAATAGAGAAAATCTTTATGCGCTTCAGACAAGCTAACTTAAAAGCTAAACCCTCAAAGTGCAACTTGATCACCCAAAAATTACATGTTTTGGGTCACGTGTGGACCCCGGGCGGAATACACACAGACCCAGAGAAAGTCGCGAAAATCGTCGACTGGCCGCGCCCGCATAACGTGACCGAGCTAAAGGGCTTCCTTGGCCTCTGTCAGTTTTACGCGAAATTCGTGCCGAAGTTTAGCGACTGGGCAGCGCCCCTCCATCGTCTGACTGCCGCGCCTAAACGGGCGCCGATCAGCTGGAGCAAGGAGGCGCAGGACTCATTCGATGCTTTGAAGCGCGCGCTCACTACTGCCCCGGTGTTAGGGCTTATGGACCCGGAGGGCGGCGAGCTGTTTATCAGTTGCGACGCGTCGGACTGGCCCGTGGGATGTGTGCTCTCACAGGAGCAAAGTGGTGTGGAACGCACTCTGCACTACCACACGCGCCTGCTTAAGCCTGCGGAGCGCAACTACTGTATCACACAACGCGAGCTGCTCGCGGTGTTGACAGCAGTAGAGGTGTTCCACACATATGTAGCGGGTACGTTTTTCACTGTGAGAAGCGATCACCGCCCGCTCGTCTGGCTACGCGCCTTGAAAGCGCCCCAGGCCCGCCTGGCCAGGTGGATAGAGAAATTGTCCGCGTACAATTTTAAAATCGTTTACACGTAGCCAGCCGACCTCGCCCACGCCGACGCGCTGTCGCGCTACCCGATGCGACCTTGCGGCAGAGACTGCAGCAAGTGTAACCGCGTCGAGGAGCTGGACCAGCGTGCCGACGACAGTGGCGCCGGCGCCAGTGGCGAAAAGGACGCGGGGATGTGCGCGGTGGAGTTGCACCCCGCGCCCGGCTATGACCCGTCGGGTTGGATGCGCGCGCAGCACGCGGACCCCGAAATTAGCCCCATCCTGGCGGCCGTCCAGGCCGGCGTCAAGCCCAGCCTGGAGCAGGCCGTGCAGATGAGCGACACGACACACGCTCTGTTCCTGCAGTACGACTCGCTCGTGCTGAACGAGGACGGGCTGCTGTGCCGCCGGTACGAGGACAGCGCAGGCGTCGCAGAGCGCGACATCCTGCAGCTCGTCGTGCCGAGGGAGAAGGTGGACGAAGTTCTGACGCTCTACCACGACGCGCCGGGCTCCGGCTCGCACCAGGGCAGGGCGAAAACGCTGTCGTTGATCGCAAAGCGCTTCTACTGGCCCAACTACCACCGCGACGTGCAGGATCACTGCGACCGGTGTGTGGTGTGCCGGGAGAGACACGGACCCGGGCGCCGCGCGCGCGCACCCCTAAAGGTGTGGCAGGAGGGACGGCTGTTCGGCCGCTGGCACGCCGACATCGCCGGCCCCTACCCCACCTCGCGAGAGGGCTACAAATACGCCCTGGTCTGCGTGGAGGCGCTGACGTCGTTCCCCGAGGTCATCCCAATGCGCACGTGTACCGTGCTATATTCAATTAAGAAATGTTCGTTTCCACGCTCAGCGCAGCGCGCGCTCACGCGGGCGTGAGGTGGGCAAGCGGGGGAGCGGGGAGCAGGGTGAGGAGCGGCGCGACGCTCAGCTTCCCCTCCCCGCTCCCTGCCCCTCGCCCGCCTCACGCCCGCGTGAGCGCGCGCTGCGCTGAGCGTGGAAACGAACATTTCTTAATTGAATATAGCACCGCGGATGAGGTGGCGCGCGCCATGGTCCAGCTGTGGTCCAGGTACGGAGCCTGCAGAGTCCTGCGGACCGACCAGGGCCGCGCCTTCGAAGCCGAACTTTTGCAGGAAGTGCTGAAAATTTTCGGCATAGAACGGCTGCGATGCTCGCCGGGCAGGCCGCAGGCCAATGGCAGGGCAGAGCGAGCAATAAGGACGATTAAGGACGGGCTGTCCAAGTTCATAGACATGAACCAGAGAGACTGGCCGGACTTCGTCCCACTCGTACTGCTTAGCTACCGGGCCGCGGCGCACACTGCTCACAAATACAGCCCCGCCGAGCTAATGTACGGCCGCAGGCTGGTGCTACCGGCGGATTTGTGCACTGCGCCCCCCCTTCCCCAGAACGAGAAAAAACTGGAAGGGTACCCGTCTCAGTTAAGAGAGGTGCTCCGGTGCTTGCACCGAGAGGCACGCTCTAACATGCTGTCGGCCTCTAAAAAAATGAAGGAGAGATACGACAGGAAAGCCAGGGTGACGCCGTTCGAGGCGGGGGACAAAGTCTGGTTCTACAACCCGGTCAGAAAGCGCGGGATCAACCCCAAGCTTCAGCGGTCGTGGGAGTCGGGCTGGAAAATCGCAAAGGTGATCAACGATATCACCATGCGAATCCAGCGTGAAAAAAGACGCCCGCGTGTGGTCCACGTTGATCGGCTTGCAAAAGCCGCTGAAACGCGAGACGGACAGGTAGGCCGCGGGCAGGACGCTCTCGCGGCCCCGTGCTGTGTGATCAGCGAAATCGAGTTCGAACAGGAAAACTGAAGCGCAGCTCGAAGGAAAACACACACACACAGAGAAAGCAGCACGCGCACTCCCGAGCTGAAGCAAAGGACGCTCAGCGCTGCTGTTGTGTTGTTGTTGTTGTTACGGGGCGAGACGGTTCGTCTTCCAGGAATCAGGCCGAGCCGCCGCGACGGCAGCCGACTGGGGGGCTGGAAGCGAGGGGGAAATAACCTCGGACTTTAGTGTACACCACTAATTCAACAAATTCAGTCCAATTCAAACAAATTCAAGCCAATTCAAGCCAATCCAAACCCAATTCAAGCCAATTCAAACCAAAGTCAAGCCAATTCAAGCCAATTCACACACTAATTCAGTCCAATTCATAGGTAATTCAAGCCAATTCACAGCCAATTCACAGCCAATTCAAGGCAATTCACATCCAATTCACGAAATTTGTACACCTAATTCACCGGTTATTTCCCCCTCGGCTGGAAGCCACGCGATTGGCTGCCAGGACTCATGGCAGGGGTGGGGGACGCGCCGAGCCGGCCTCCCTTGCCCAGCGACGCGCAGGGGGAGTCACTACCAGTCAGACAAGCAAGAGGTGTAGACGTGCGTTAGTCGAGTCCAAGTCCAAGTTCGCGCCAAAAAGTGTCAGAAGTCCAAGTTCGCGCCAAAAAGTGTCAGGATGCCGGTAGTGAAGAGCGCGAGGGGGACGTAACTTCGAAATCGGGTGTACACCGACCGGAGATCGAGAGATCGGTGAATGATGGGTTTTGATAGAATTGATATGTAACTGACCTAAAGATTTAACATAGATCGAGAGACCGACAGTGACCGGAGATGATAGAAAAATGATTTAGGGACAAAAAAATGATTTAAAATGATCAAAAATTGATCGGTTAGTGATCGGATGATTGAGAAATGATCG
This sequence comes from Frankliniella fusca, assembly GCA_029379305.1. NCBI lineage: Eukaryota > Metazoa > Arthropoda > Insecta > Thysanoptera > Thripidae > Frankliniella > Frankliniella fusca. Next base: position 48,101 of record JAHWGI010000324.1, on the reverse strand, counting down.
GATGATTGTGAAATGACCGGATGATTGAGAAATGATCGGATGAATGTGAAATGACCGGATGATTGAGAAATGATCGGATGATTGAGAAACGATTGAGAAATGATTAGATGATTAAAAAAGTGATTGGATGATTAAAAAATGATTATATGATGAAAATTTATTTGATTGAAAATCTTCGCCACTTTCCGCGCCATGCAGCGTGAAATTAAAAGTGCAAGCGGTTAAGCGGCACTTAATTCTAAGGCATCCCGACGCCGTGTTACTGAGGGCGTGTGCGACGGCAGCACGACGGCATCCTCCTCCTGCCCGCCGCTGTGGCCGGGTCGGGCCCGGTGCGCGACTGCGAGCAGCACGACGGCATCCTCCTCCTGCCCCTCCTGGAAAATGACTCACCTCCCTCCAACTCTCACCAACGAAACCGCGCCGAAATTCTGCATCGCACGGCGTTGCCAGACCAGGCTCGAGCAGGCTCGAGTCTCCCGCGAAATTCAAAACCATGAGAACCGAGACTCACCCTCCCCGGCTGCAGATCGCGACGAAAACCAATCGAGAGACTGAAGTGAAGACAGTTATATCAAACAAAATATGTAAGTAAGTGTAACGAAAGTTTCGGGGTTTCTACCTAGCGCGCAGGTGGACAAAAAAGTAAGAAGATAGATTAATCGACAGAAGAAGAAAGAAAAAAGGAAGGAAAAAAGGAAAAAGACGATCTAAGTGTATGACAATAACTAAAAGTGAAGGGTATTACTGGAGGTGATCGAGAGTGATCAGGAAAGATTGAATGCGATTGTGATGATCGGGAATTGACCGAAAGTGATTGAAATGATTGGAAATTGACCGAGAGTGATTGGAAATGATTGGGAGGTGACCGAATGATACAAAATTGACCGGATGATTGAAATTTGATCGGATGATCGGGACATTGATCGAATGATCGGACGTGATCGAAAAATGATTAAATTTCTAGGCGTACACCGATTGGTTCGAGTTACGTCCCCCTCGGAAGAGCGTCATCGTGAGCAGCGGGGCGGGAGGCGGAGACAAGCCTCCTTCAGGGGGACAGCAGAAGAAGCAACCAAATTCGAAGGGAAACGAGGTGGCAAGTTTTAAGTGTGAGAGGTGCGGAGCGCTGACACAGCGCCCGCCCAAAGATAATCAAACGCTCTGCTATGGCTGCTTCCGCAAGGGCAGAAACCAGCGGAGGGCTGAACCAGCCTCCGCTGCCTGCGCCAGCGCAAAAGCCACCAAGGCCGGCGAGAACTCTCGCCGCCGAAGCAGCAGCGTGCAGCAGCCCCTGCTCACCATCACCATGGAGGTCGTGAACGGCCAGACCAGAATAGCCGTTCACGGACCGGCCTCAGCAAGCCAGAGCCCTGGCGCGGGCTCAAGTGAAGCAGGAGCGAGAAGCTCGCCTTCGGCCAGCCCGGCCCTGAAAAGAGCAAGACCGGAGGGCACAGCAGCTTCCACCAGCGGCGCGGCGTCCAACAGCAGAAGCGGCGCGGCGTCCACCAGCACCAGCGGCGCGGCGGCGCCCGCCAGCACCAGCGGCGCGGCGGCGTCCACCAACAAATCCACCGGCGCTGTGAAGAAAACATCAGCCGGAGGCGCTGAAACTGCCCAAGCTGCACCAACCCGCCGACACCGTCCGCGCTGCGGGCGATGCAATAAAAAGGGACACCGGGCCGCTGAGTGCACCAAGCCGGCAGGGCAGGCCACTGCTCAGCCTGCGCCCGGAGCCGCGGCTGGGGCCGCGCCGGGTGCCCCTGTGCCGCCTACAGAAGGAGCAGCTGCCGCCGCCGAAGTCATCCAGGCAACGGACGAGAATGATTCCACATTGATGGAGATTAACATGGAACTTTCCGAAGCAGAGAAGAACCTGTTTAAGGACTGAGTTGATTCGTCAAAGTTCAGAGTTCTCAGTTTTTTTTTAAAATTAATCTTTTTTATGTTGTGCATTTCTTAGATTGCCTTGAATTCATGTTTTTTTTTCTGCATTGTTCTCAAATTTGCACTGACTTCTAACAATAAAAGAGTGTTGACAGAGCATTTGAAACCTTGTCATTCTCCCAAAGTCGAAGTTTCTTTGACTCTAAAAAGGAAAGCTGAATCGGAAATGGTTTGTGAATCAGATGGCAAGTTAAATGGAACAGCATTTGTACGATCCTGGTTCTAGTGAAATTCGATTTAAAACTGACTCTTAATCTGAAAGGAAGCGAAAATTCCAGATTACAAATATTGAGTAAAAGGACGTCAGAATCTAAAACGAATTGATAACTCCTAAAGTTTCGGAAAACTGTTCAGAAAACCTGGGGTCACAGCGTGCTCGAAGGGAGAGCGGGAAAGAAGGGAGTTAGCTAGAACTGGAGCGGGTCAATAAATTTTCATTCAGCTGAGAGACAAGAGACTTGACTCGAGATCACAAAGTGGTTGAGTTTAGTAGGAACCAGGGAAGGGGTGAGGGGAAAATTTTAATACAAAGTTCACGAACTAGTCACTGCGTCAGTGGATCAATGTTGCAGCTTGAACGATGCAGTCCGGCAGTTCTTCCCCGGTCTGAGCTCCTGTCCCATCAGTCCCTAATACTCCACGAGACCCTGACCAAGACCAAGATCAGCTAGGAGCCCCGTCCCCCTTGGCCACGAAGCTGCTGCAAGATTATGAGAGTCCCTTCAAGAAAGATCAAGAATGAGTCTTCTCGGGGTTTGGTTTTGAGCAAGCAGCTGCTCAGACTGTAGAGAGGCCAAAAGCGACTGGTAACTTCTAGGCAGACTGGCAGCAGACTGGCACTCTTAACCTAACCCAGTTGGTTCTGCTGCTGGTTTTAGCAGGGTTTTTCCAGCAGACTTTTGCTCCGAAGGAGAGAACCGTCGATCTTGTTCACGATACGGGACACGCACGCCCTTGTGTGACTTTTCGAAAAGGAGAGGCCCCGGTAGTGTTATAGAGTTGCGATCTTCCTCGCAAAAAGTGTTGTTTATTTACTAAACACAGTGCGGAGCGCAGCAGACGTCTTCTGCTGCGCTCGCCCAGCGCCCCCCTGCCGCCGGGAACGACCCGGTGGGCGCATCGCCTCGAGAGCTCGAGAACGCCGCTGCCTCAAGCGGCCGGCTGGGGAACTAGGCGAGCCGCGGGAGATCCGGGCCCGCGCATGCGCGCGGACGCGCAGCGCGCGGCGGGCGGCTTGAGCCGGGGCTGGAGGCCTGCGGCCGAGCCGTGCCGAGTCAGTTGAGGTTCAGCCGCGCTACCGAGAGGACGCGTGTCCTGAGTACGGAGGAGTCGTAGAGTGTCGGAGTTGGAGAGTTTTGTGTGTTCGAAAAGGAGAATTAATAAAGCTTGCTTTACCCAAACCTGAATTTATCCCTTGGCCCCTCCTGCCTCCCAGCATTATAACAATATCTATGAACATGGCGATAGCTTTTATTCTCAGTGACTATCCTGAATTGCGTCCAGAAATGAAATTCTTACTTATGCTGCAACAACCAGAACCAGTAGTTGATGTATCAGTTATTATGACTTTACGTCTTCTCCTTGATGTCCACGGATACGAATTTGTCAACAGCCAAGCTAATGCTGTATTAGATTCTGAAGATGGAAAAAGTGAATGGGAATTTCTGGTAAAGGAATATCAACGAGGGATAAACCTTTCTTCTTTGGATAGTCCTCGATCATGTCCGTGGAAGCACGACTGCCGGCAGAACAGTGACGCCCTGGTGGACCTCAGCAGACTTCTTTTGGAAACATTAGTCAATAGTATTGAACAAGATGTTTTAGCAATGAATGGAATTATTGTAATGCCATGGGAAATAGAGGTGAGTTAAGGTGAATCCACAATACCGTTCATAGCTCGTGCACTCATGCACTTATGTGGCTCATAAGTTCCTCGCATTCAACAATATGTTTTTGGTGAAAGTGGAAATTTAATATATTTCGAAGAGGCCATTTCACCAAATAAGTTCCCTAGTTTGCCTTCTTACACTCCGCACTCAGAAATGAGAGGAACTTATGAGCTGCATGAGGGCATGAGCTATTAGCTATGAGCAGTATTGCGGATTCACCTTAAAATCCACAATACCTCTTATAGCTCATGCACTCATGCGCTTATGTGGCTCATAAGTTCCTCGCGTTGAACTATATGTTTTTGGTGAAAGTGGAAATTAAATATATTTCGAAGAGGCCATTTCACCAAATAAGATCTCTAGTTTGCCTTCTTACACTCCGCATTCAAAAATGAGAAGGGTACTTATGAGCTGCATGAGCGCATGAGCTATTAGCTATGAGCAGTATTGCGGATTCACCTTTAAGGTGGCCCTACACTCAACATTTTTAGGCAACGAAGTTGCCTTCTAAGATCAGTCGAAACGTTAGTCAGTTGTTCTACATTGCCCCTATGGGACAAAAAAATCTGGCCCAAGGGATTTTGATAAAATTTACAGCAGTTATAGAATTGTATATTCTATATGCAATTTCGAAGTTTTATCAAAATCGCTCTTACAGAAATTTTGGAAATTTGATTTGAAGTTCTGGTTGCTCGACTCGTCAGCGGAGAGAAAGAGAAACCTCCAAAGTCTGCGTTCAAACAAAGCTCTGCTTCAGTTAACTGCGCCAGAAAGAGATGACACCACTGAAATTCGCACGTGACCACCGTACCGCCCTTTCGAAACCTACTTCATTTTTTACCGAAAAAATAACAGACCGCCAACCTCAGAGCCAGTCCTCAGTTCATGTTTTCAGTCGTAGATACAAATTAGTCTGCCTCTGTGTACCCTGTCAATGCGTAGAGGCTCCCATAATTGTTTGGTAAAGGCCTGCAACATCATTTTACGTCGTCACTAAATTTAAAACTAGCAAAATATATTTTGGGTTGGTTTGAGTGGACACCAAGGCGGCGTTGTTTATAGCTGGCCCGCTCGGCGCCATGTTTGTGTCTCAAATGTGAGGCGGATAAAATTCACGATTTGGGCTCTCACAGAGAGTTTTGACCTAATATTTTAAATTTCTATTTTATTTAATGGTAAGTGTATGGCAAATGTGAAACTAGAACCCTTTAATTCTTGGCTGGTGGTTCGATTCAGTGGTTGCCAAGGCGCGTTGTTGACAGCTGGCCCGCTGGGCGACATTATGTGCGCCCGATGTCTGGCGAATAAAATTCATGATTTGGCTATCACCAAAAGTTCTGGCTTTGGATTTATATTATTAAATCCTTTTTGACTTTGAGGTAAGTGTTCAAACCAAGGGGGCCGTTTAACGCGTTAGCGTAAGAATTTTTTAATTTTATTTCTTGATGATGGCCCTTCATGGCCGCAGCCGATCTTGCCCAAGCGATAAACGTTTACAAGGCGAATTGAATGCGTTGTTAGTTGTTGTAATATACCTGCAGAAAACGTCTTGGTAAGTTTGACTTCAATCTGGTGATCAGAATTCTTGAAATGGTGTACATTTACGTGTATCTTTTGCGTAAATCACTTTTGTTCCTTCGTATTGAACCTCCGTGAAACTTTGCCAAACGATTTCTGCAGGTCTGTAACTGCTATTTTCACATTCATTTCGGCTGTGTAACATTTCATTTAGCTAAACTAAATAGTTAAAGTCGCTTGGTGCGTTAAGGGCGCCTTGACGCGAGTTAAGTCGCGAGGTGGACGCGTGAGCCGTGAGCCGCAGATCCATCGGCCTTTTTTTGTTGAGTGCAGGTCCCAGCCTAGAACCACGAAAGGGAGAGGACTGGGCACTCCCACCTCAAACGCGCTCCGTTTTGTCGAAGGGGGCGGCGCCTCCCCCAGCCTTCTTTTGTTGAGTGGAGGTCCCAGCCTAGAACCATAGAAGGGAGGACTGCGCACTTCCACCTCAAACGCGCTCGGTTCTGTTTATAAGGCGGCGGCGCCTCCTCCAGCCGACTGCGAATAGTGCCAGTTCCGAAGGCGAGCCAAGCCGAATCGGCATTGTCGCAGGTACTCGCCCGCTCGGCCCCTCGCTGCCCCTCTGCGCGGCGCGCAGGGGAGGAGGACCGGAGGACCGTGACTGGGGAAAAAGGGGGGGGGGAGGGGGGGGGGGCTGTTGATTCAACTCATGCACAATAGTTCAATTTTTTTTTGGAAGAGCACGTTAGAACAAAAATGTGAAAGCAGTGTTCTTATATTCGTTTCACTTCAAAAATCAAGCTGATCGAACAAATTTTACTGAGAGACTAACTTCTAAATCATTTGAGCTAGAGAGATCACCTTTTGCATTTGATCCGCTATAGTGACGCTGATCAAACCGTGAGATAAAACAAATTCAATAATATAATCCAAAAGGCTGGAAATTTTAAAGTCAATATTTCTACGCATAAACCATTCGCCTATAGTTATTTTGTGAAACTAAAACATTAACGTACTTCGTGCCTATTAGGATTTCGTGAAATCGTATTTTTTATGTATCCGCCTATGTCTGTTTGTCGATTTTCGTCGATATTTTGTCTGATAGTGTAGGGAACATTTACTGTTGTACACTTCAACAGAACCTTTGGGACTTGAGTGAATACAAAATTGTCAAAAAATGTAAAACGGACACTGACGGACATGACGAAAACGCTGAGTGTGAAGGCCAACTTTAAAGTATTTTCAAATTTTAACTGTCTCGATTTTCACATAAATTTTGATTGTTGTTTGCTGTGCAGGAGAACGAAGAATACTGAAAGTAAGTATATTTACAACACAGTTCATTTGTTATTTGATTCTTGCTTTAACACGTACATGTTCATTTGATATAGAACTGGACACTGAGTCACTGCGTTTCATGGGTGCCTTAAGTTGCCAAGCCACCACATGCTATATCAGGACTCTAAGATGATGATGATGACGCAGATTCTTGATCACCTTTTAAGTTTTAAAGGTGAACAGCGTCGAAGATGTTAAATTTTAAGTCTTGTGTGATATCATTTAATGCTTTCTATATATGACAAATCTACTGTTTTTGCCGCTATGGTCTATTTTTCCTTTTTCATAGTGCTGTAAGTTCATGTTTTACTTTTTATGTAAGGCAACAATGCCAATGAATCTTTTTGTCGAAATGTTTAATTTTAAGAGTTTCAAGTCTTGTGTCGTGATATCCTTACGCTTCATATATGTCAAACTGACTGTTTTTCCTATGTGTTAGTGTTCCTCTGCATAGTGCTGCAAGTTCTTTTTTCAATTTGTATTTGACGCAGCAATGCCAAAGAGTTGTTTATAAACTTAATTTTTTATCATTTCAGAAATAAGTCATATTTTATTCCAGGTATTAGGCTGGAAAAATTATTATGCACCAGAATTGGCGGAGAGAATTCAAGTAAGTCTCTCCCTTCTACTTGCAACAAGAGTTCTGCAACCTTAACAGACTCTGCTTTGTACACTCCACAGCAAGTGCGACTACTGATTGAAATAAGCCACAGAGAGTGCTACATGAACTTAAGGAATGAACACCTGGAGTGGTCGGAGTGGAAGCTGAGGATCATGAGAGATATGGCACATCAACAAAATACGTCTGACTGTGGGATATTTGTTTGCATGTGGGCATATTGCATTTTCAGACAGCTTCGCCCATCTGCAGTCATAGGGCAGAAGTCGGAAGCAGTGAGGTCCTGGATTGCCCATACACTGCTGAGAAATGCCACATCCAAGGCAGTTGTAAAACCAGTGTGAGTTCCATGTTGTATGCATCTGAAATAAATTATGGTCATTAAATTAGCCAACACTAAACATATTCATTTCCTTTTTTTTGTTAAAAGGTTAATGGATAATGGTGGCGGTGTAAATGACCCGGACATAATGCTTCAGTATGTGATGGCTGACGAAATTGTGGAGAAGCAGACAGTCAGGCAGCCATGGGAAAAGTTTGAGGTGCAGCTTAAACATGCCCGCAAGGCTCCATCAGACGAGTTTCTACGGGACATTATTAAAAACCTGTGGCGAGCTACTGAAACGAAATGTGGAGCTTTACGGGGATGTATAGGCCCCACAAATCAAATGTATTATTGTGGAGCATGCCATGAGTACCTTCACATGATCTGTGTCTATGACACACGACGGAAGCCTGCAAAAGACAAAGTGTACATATGCCCTCAACATGTGACACTTGGTGAGTGGACCTTTACTATGTATATAATCAATACTAGCATATGATACAATTAAGTAGACCCATTCTTGTTCAACAGGTCACACAAAAACACGAAGTGTTTTGCCTCCAAAGAAATCCTTGTGATATTGTTTTTTTTTGTTTTTTTTCTCTTTTTAATTATTGGATGTTAAAGTCTATGCTCCCGTTACAACATTTAAGAGAATTATGTGATATTTCTATGATAAGATAAAAAAGTGGTTGTCTCAGATAAGGGAAAACAACACTAATGTTTTTACCTTCAATCTCCTAATCATTTTCCTCCTTCCACCTCCTCATTAGCTCAACACAAAACAATCAAAACAATACCTGCGAATATCATTCAATACGTAGTTTAACCGCAGGTAGTCATTAATATGCACACATTAAACACATCAACCGGCTTATTGTTTACCTACGCATAACCTATCTTTCATACTAAGATCTATTCGCAGGTAGTCGCAGGTACAACCTATTCGCAGGTAAACAAACAAGAGACAAGCTTTCGCCACCAATTTTCAGACAGCCCTGTTACCTGCGAATAACATCACCCGTCACTATCCGACCTCAGCGCAACCTACAGTAAATGTTTCAAACTTATCGGCATTCTGCATTGTTTTGGGCGTTCTGGGCTAGTCCGGGATTCCCCACCATCCACCAATTTATCGAAGAAAAAAAAAAATGCTTTATGAATTAAAGTAGGGAACATTCATACGGATCGGCAAATTTTTGTTTTACGTATAATTGGTGGAAACGATTTTGAAACAAATCTGTTTGTTCTCGCTGTTTGTAGTAGAAACGGATAGTGACAGGGTGATGGGTGAGGGAGACGGCGGGGGGAGGGGCGGGGTCCTTCCCGAGGGGCCGGGGAGGTCCCTCCGTACCTCTGAGGAAGAGGTGGGAAGAGGTTGCCTAGTTCGGAGAGATGAAACGGGCGACTCTCCAGGCAACCTGCAACCACTATTTGCACACACTCACGGCATCCTGCTCGCACAAAGTGCAGTGGAGGTATGAGAGGATGCGTTCGGACGCGCTGCACGTTTAAAGACCAATAGTGTTTAGTACGAAAAAGTAAAGAATTTTTTTAAAAAATAAAGTGTTATGACGAATTATGAAGTATTATGAAGTATTATGAAGTATTATGAAGTATTATGAGGTATTATAGAGTATTATGAAGTATTATAAAGTATTATAAGGTATTATGGGGAGTATTATGTGGTATTATAAAGTATTATGAGGTATTATGGGTATTATGAAGTATTATAAGTATTATGGGTATTATGGGGTATTATGGGGTATTATAAGAGTATTATGGGACCGAGTACGGAGTATTATGCGAGTTGGCGACCCCTCGGCTCACTGTTGGGTTTTCAGTGTATAAGTAAATACGTTTACGTAATATACATATAGGTATACGTTTAGTGATATATGTATGGGTATATATGTTTAGGTATTTATCTATAGGTATATTTCAGCAGCGAAAATGCCCTAATAGAAAACGAAGTCCCCACTTTGTCCCTAAGCAGGTCCGAAGTAGTCCCTCAAAGTTTTGGGGAACTAAAAGGGGATTTCACTGTTTTTGAAATCCCTCCGAAGTCCTTTTCGAGTGAAATCCCTCTGAAGTCCCTCCTCTCTCGGATCCATATTTTTACGCCGTTCACAGAACATGTAGAAAAACGCACTCTAGGTCATTTTTAGCGCGTCATACGACATCAGAAGGGCCGTAGATACACTATGAATACATGTATGAACATATGATACCATACTGAAAGTAGAATGAAACAGATATAGGAGCTCTGCAGCCCTTTCAGTTGAGACTGGAGCCTGGCATAGGGGGGACGTCTGAGGGACTTCCGAGGGATTTCAGAGGCGTAGAATCGTCGAAATCCCTAAGTCCTGTTTTGCCCCCTTTTGGTACTGTGGAGGGATTTCGCATAGGACCTACGGAGGGATTTCAAAAAAGGGACTCTGGAGGACCTTCGTTTTCTATTAGGGTGTCCGCCCCCCCCCCCCCTCTACGGATACCCCGAATACCCCACCCCCTCCACCGCCATTCTACAACCCTTGTGGCAAATATGATTTCAACTTCACTGCTCTATTCAGAATATGGAAGTCTTTCACAGACAACGGCTGAATATCGCACAACAATGGACACTTCATACAATACCAAACTTTACAAACCAAAAGAACTATTAAAAAAAATCATTAAGCATTAAGCAGAATAAATTTGATACTCAATATTATTGGGTAAACTTTGAAGCAGGTCACCGGTTTACAGACGGAACAACAATGACGACAATTTCGGCTCCGAAAAGCTACTAGCCACCTGCGATACTCTACGTAGGCCACCATGCAGTACATGAGTGTAGCGCGAGGACCACATTGCCTACCTCTTAAGCGGCACACAGGCATAAAATACTTAATGATATGGCATTCGATTTCCTTGCGTGTATTTCATATCTTCTGGAATATTTTCTTATAATGCTCGGACGGCACGCTACGGAATACGGATGTTAACACTAAATCGATGGGTCTCAAACAGGGCCCTACCGGATTCTGCAGGTATTGTCAAGCTCAGCAATCAAGCCGGAGGCTTGCCTGGCTAGTAGTGAGGAATTTGGCGAGCTCTGAACGAGAACGATATGTTCCCTGTTCGTGCAGACACCAACCATGTCGGCCAGAGGCAGCAAGCAGCAAAAGCAGCAGCTCACGGAACCCTGATTGGGGTGCGGGGTGGGAGTGGTAGGAGAAAGGGGAAGAAGTTCTATATCAAGCGGTTCATCTTTGGCGGGGGGAATGGCCTTGGGAGTGGCGGGCCAGGGCACAGGCACGGCGAAGAAGGGCGAGGCGGAGAGGAGCGGGGTGGGGTGGGGCTCCCCCCAGGAGTTTGCCAGACATTAGTCGCACTGCAGCTTCATTGCGCTCATCCTCGAGAGGGTGCCCGGGGTCGCTCTCGCTGGGGCCGACGAGGTGGGGGCGAGGTGCGGTGTGGGGGTAGACTTGGAGGTACTGACTTGACTTTTCGCTGCGCTGCCGACCCCGCGCCCGGTGTGCGGGGGCTGGTAGGTCTGCGAATAATCCCACTGCGGCTCCTTAATGAATGCCTTATTCCGTATGTGTGTTGTTGTTGACACGCCGCCACCATCGCACCGCTTCCGGTTAGTTACTCCGATGAATACTCCTCTCACGCCGAGAAAGGCGAGGAGCAGCGAGGCCGGCCGGGTCAGCAGCGGCTGCCGCTGACGCCCGCCGCTGCTCTCTCTGGTGCTGGCGCCGAGGGGTCCTTCACTCCAAAATTCAGTTTGCGCCGTTAAACAAAATCAGTAGAAACTCAGAAAGAGACAGAAACAATCAGATACAAATCAAGAAAAGTTCAGAAAATAATGAGTAAAAATCAAGGAAAATCAGAGAAATTGGTGTACGCTTGAATTTATAGTGAAGGACACGTCGGGTGTGGGTGTGAGGTCGGTGTTTTTGTGGCCCTAGATGATTCTGATGCAGTTCCTGGTACTTATGCTCGTATGCTTCCAGTGTTCCTGCTACTCCCGCTGCTGCTGCCCGCGATCCTACTGCGGATGCTCCTCCTACTGCTCTGAGTCTTGCTGCTGCTCCTGCTGTCCCTATCCGCAGCGCAGAAGGCAGCGGAGCCCGTTTTGGCATCTGGTATCTGGTTTCAGGTGCGAGTCGAACGCGGGGCGAGTGTCGCAGGCGTTGCGCGACGGTACACTTTGCAGAGCACAGCCTCGCGGTGCCATGGCGCGGCGCCGCGCCGAACGCCCCGCCGTGGCCAAGTTTTGCGGCGGTGTGTCTCCGCTCGGCTCGGCTTGGCTGGGCTCCGCGACTCGCTCGTTAGCGCTTTCACAGTGTTGTAGTCAGCAAACTCTGGGCCGCCGCCGCATACATATGCAAACACCAAAATGTAATCTCGTTCCCGACACGAGCAATTTTCCCGACTTGTTGGAGAGAGAGGAGGTTTCTTCTTCTTTCTAAGGCTTTTTGAGATAAAGCCGCCGCACTCAGTGGTTGCACGCGTGGGCCAGGCCGGGCCGGGGACGCAGCGAGCATGCCGCTGCCATACGCCCGGCCCGGCGACGCTGGAGTTCGAGAAGAGGACAAGGACTTCCCCGTTTGGTTTGCAAATCGTTGTCATTCCTCCCGGTGCTTTATATGGCCAAACTCTTAAGTGCGTTATGCAAAGCAGAAAGGCCGGGGACGGGGCAGGGGCGGCTATGTGGCCACCACCGGCACCGCGCTGCCTTCCCCGATGCGGGGGCCTGCCGGCCCTCCTCAGGGACACAACCCCTTTGGGGACCAGGAGGATGGGCAGTGGGGGCACCCGGCCGACAAACAAGACCACCTGCCGAATTACACGCAAATACAGCAACACGCTGCCTCACCCCTCCCCCCACTCCGTTCCACTACACTCTATGCCACCGACCTCACACCTACACCCGACGTGTCGTGGTTTTTATCACGGAAGTAGAAACAGAGGAATACCTGGGTGAATCGCCAGCGAACGCCAATGGCAGGCCCGCAACAATCGTAACCGAGGGGTCGTTAACTGCCTTTACCCGTGTACGGAGGAATATTGGTATTATCAGTAATATCAGAGTAAAATTAGGGTAATATTGTAATATTGGGTTAATATTGTAAATAATGTTGTTAATATTGATGTAATATTGGCAAAAATATGAGCAATATTGATACAATATGAAGGTAATATCGGTAATATTGAAGTAATATCGGGGTAATATCAGTTTCGTGTACGAAGGAATTTCATGGTTGACGACCCCTTGATCGTAACCGGTGCGAACTGGCCAAACCACTCAATCAGAAAACGTTTTCGAAAGGCAGTGCACACATTCCTTGGTGCTGGACCATAACTGGTATAAGTGTTTCATCATCGCATAGCGGATCGTACGTCAGTTACTTCATTCGTTTTTCTCTCTTCATCACTTTCTCGCTCTCCGAGAGCAATTTTGTCTTTCCTGTCAAGTAAATCCTACAAGAGTTAGTTACCCATCAACCTGATGCAATAAATCAGGCGGGGAAAAAAGTTGTCCGTCTGTCCTGCCCTCTGTCGACCTTGCAGATCCAGCCTCTTCCTGCGTCCCTCCTCCCTTAGCATCCCCGTGTCCGAGTCACCCTCGTCACTCTAGCGATGCTTTTTGCCACCATTTAAACGCGCCAGGCTGACAGAAGGGTTGCGAGAAAGAGAAAGAGACAGAGAGGACGAAACAGAGAGAGAGAGAGAGAGAGAGAGAGAGAGAGAGAGAGAGAGAGAGAGAGAGAGAGAGAGAGAGACAGACTCAGAGCGGGAGACAGAGGGAGACGGACAAATAGGGAGGCCTAATTGCAGAGGATGGATTGCGCTTTGCGGGGGGAGGGTGGCGGTGTTTCTCCGGGGACTCACGCCCAACCCCGCCCCACCACGCCTCTTGCCCCGCGCTTGCTAGCGGCTCTCTGTTCTCTCCGCCGCGCCGACGACATGTTCAGCAATAGCGGCAGCTCAGTCCGGACCGGCACCGACCGTTATCAGTTCGGCGCGAGTTGAGTCGACCCGACAGCAACATATGTGTCTCCGTCCGTCACGTCACAGACGGAGCGCCATCCACCTACACACCCATCCATTCGAGGGAGCAAAGCAAACTCTCCCCTCCTCTCTCCCCCTCCCCTCTCACACACCTATACCTCTCTCTCTCTCTCTCTCTCTCTCTCTCTCTCTCTCTCTCTCTCTCTCTCTGTGATTATGGTGATTATGAAACTTTTCGAGTGTTAAGAAACAAAACAAAGCAAGAGATAAGAAATTCCAAGGTTAGGTACTATCACAATATATTTAAAGACTCTGATTGTAAAAAAGTGTGGTCGGCTATTCGGTCCCTAGGCACAGGTGAAGAAAATAGCACTGCGAATCAAGAGGGGAGTGTTACTGCTGAGGAACTAAACAACTACTACATAAGTGTTGGTGAGGTAAAAGATGAAGAAAAATTGAACAGCACCAAAAATCACTATCACTCTAAAATCAAATCCTCAGATGATGAATTCTTTTTTAAATATGTTCCTCCTAATGAAATAAAAAGTGCACTCCTCAGTTTTACTTCAAATGCTATAGGAGCTGATCAGTTGTCACTAAAGCTACTTAAGATTGGGATAAATGAGCTCTTGCCTGTTTTAGAACACCTGTTTAATTTCTGCTTGCAGTCCAGTGTTTTCCCTGTCTCCTGGAAAATGGCCATTATCAAACCAATACCAAAAAAGAAAAACCCAGACCTATGTAAAGACTTTAGACCAGTCAGTATATTAAATGTACTATCAAAAACCTTTGAAAGGTTAGTTCATAATCAACTGTATAACTTTGTAACAACCAAGAATATCTTGATACCAAGGCAGTCTGGTTTCAGAAAATATTGTAGCACTAAAACAGCATTATTAAAAGTTTGTGATGATCTAAGAAAGGCCATTGATGATAGAAACATAACATTGTTGGTATTACTTGACATGAGCAAAGCTTTTGATTGTGTTGAGCACAGCCTCTTACTAACTAAGATGAGGGTACTTGGCTTGTCTAATTCTGTAGTCCAATGGTTTCATAGCTATTTATCAGATAGGTTTCAAAGATTAAGCTTTAGTGATTCCAAAAGTACTGCATGGGAAAAAATTAAATTTGGTGTGCCACAAGGGAGTGTGCTAGGGCCTTTACTCTTTATACTTTATATTAATGATCTGCCTAATATCTTGACAAACTGCTCATATCATATGTATGCAGATGATATTCAACTTTATGTACATTGTGATCCAAAGAACATTAATGACACTGTAAGTCTGTTTAATGAGGAAATTGAAGTGGTGGTAAACTGGCTCTTAGGACATAATTTACAAGTTAATATTGAAAAAACGCAGCCTATCATCATTGGCACTGCCAGATTTTTAAACTCACTAAATACTGTTCGTAAAGTTACGGTGCATGGCAAAGAAATTAACTATTGTACAACAGTTTGTAATTTAGGAGTCTCTATGGACACAACATTGTCATGGAAATCACAGATTAGTAGTATCTCAGCCAAAGTATATGCTTGTCTTGCTCAATTTAAAAGAAATTTTTCTTGTATGCCTTTTAATATTAGAAAGTGTATTGTTCAAACACTTCTGTTTCCTATAATAGATTATGGATTAATCTTGTGTACAAACATGTCTTTATTGCAGTTACAAAAGGTTCAAAATTCTTGTGTGCGATTTGTATTTGGTGCCAAAAAAAAGTGATCATTGTATAGTAAACTTGGCTGGTTAAAAGTGGAAGATAGGCAGGTTTTAGCTATAGCACTTCTGATGTGGAAAATCCATAAGTATCAAGCACCAGTGTATCTCTTCGAAATGTTTTCATTCAATTCTAATCTCACCACCAGATCAAACATAAATAATATAAAACAGCCTATTCCTAGAACTGAGATCTTCAAAAACTCATTTATGTATGTAGCAGGTGGCATTTGGAATCAATATGAAGTATATAACTATATAAATTGTTATAATAACAGCAAATTAAAAAATCATATAGTTCAAGCCTTGTTAAAGAATTATGAAAGTCTGTAATACTATATCCATGTTGTAAACTGTTCTAGTCATAGTACTATTCACTGTTTTTCTGTTTCTCTGTTAATATATATATATTTTATTTGAGAGAGCGGGCGCTACTGCCGTGGGGCTTTTCAGCCTTTTTGTAGTTGTCCTCAATAAATAATTTCAATTTCAATAATTTCTGTCTCTCTCTCTCTCTCTCTCTCTCTCTCTCTCTCTCTCTCTCTCTCTCTCTCTCTCTCTCTCTCTCTCTCTCTCTCTCCTGATGTTAATGTGACATCTATTGTTAATCTGCTGGTGTCATTAATACTTTTGTTCTTGTGATTTATACTTGCATAATTTTTGTTCTTGTGGTTTTTCACACTTCTGTTGTAATGGACTGTGGATTGTATACGTAATGGAGCTTTTTAGCTCTACTGTACATAATCCATAAAATCAATAAATTCAAATTCAAATTCTCTCTCTCTCTCTCAACAAGGAGTACGTGCGGCAGGCACGTTAGTTGCTGAGCGAATTGAGAGTTAAAAGAAATATACCGAACCCAACCCAATCGTCGTTTCGGTAGGCAACCCACAAGTCAGTCAGTCAATTACGGAGGAGATAGAAGGCAGAGGGAAAAGGAGAGGGACATCCTCCTCGCGCGCCACAACTCAAGCAACGACATTAGCTAGCCGGCCCCCGCCCTGCCTGTAGGCGCTGGCCAGGTAGCGCCGAAATTCGAGTGGTGCACGAAAATAAAAAGATTCGCTATCAGAGTTAATATATCAGCGAATATGGCACCAGCTAAAAATATTCCCTTTCTCAGCTAATTTTCGCCTGAAAAAGTTACTAGCGTTTGCTATACGAGATCACCCTACTAGCACAGAACGCTCGCTCAAGCGCCGCCCGGCTGCCCTCGCGGCAACGCCCGTTGACGTGGCGCGAGCGCCAACGGGAGCCTGGCGGTGCACGGAGTGAGACAAATAGCGTCGCGCGCCTGGCTAAAGGCTGTATCACCCTGATGGGCCGCTATGGATGCGGCCTGGATTATCCATTTTGTCCGTTTTGGATATCCACATCATCCGGGTCCTTTTGCATCCATATGACGTCCTAAGCATCCACGCCATGGATGCCAGGTAATCCAGACGAAACCAGGTGCATCCAAACACATCCAAGGTCCATCCAATGATATCCAGCAGCATCCAAATGCCTCCACACGCATCCAGACGCGTCCGCATGCATCCAAGGCTATCCAAAGTCATCCCGGTGCGTCTGCATGCATCCAAGGCTATCCAAATTAATCCAGCCGCGTCCAAATGCCTCCATACGCATCCAGACGCGTCCGCATGCATCCAAGGCTATCCAAAGTCATCCCGGTGCGTCTGCATGCATCCAAGGCTATCCAAATTAATCCAGCTGCGTCCAAATGCCTCCACACGCATCCAGACGCGTCCGCATGCATCGAGGGCCATCCAAAGTTATCCAGCTGCGTCCAAATGCCTCCACACGCATCCAGGCGCGTCCGCATGCATCCAGGGCCATCCAAAGTTATCCAGCTGCGTCCAAATGCCTCCACACGCATCCAGATGCGTCCGCATGAATCCAAGGCTATCCAAATTAATCCAGCTGCGTCCGAATGCCTCCACACGCATCCCGGTGCGTCCGCATGCATCCAGGGCTATCCAAAAGTATTCAGCCACGTCCGAATGCCTCTACACGCAACCAAACGCATCCGGGTGCGTCCGAATGCTTTTGGGGCTATGCGGACGCAGCGGGATAACTTTGGATAGCCCTGGATGCATGCGGACGCGTCTCGATGCGTGTGAAGGCATTTGGAAACGGCTGTTTAACTTTTGTTGGCCCTGGATGCATGCGGACGCGTCTGGATGCGTATGGAGGCATTTAAACGCTACTGGATAACTTTGGATGGCCCTGGATGCATGCGGACGCGTCTGGATGCGTGTGGAGGCATTTGGACGCGGCTGGATAACTTTGGATGGCCCTGGATTCATGCGGACGCGTCTGGATGCGTGTTGACGCATTTGGACGCGGCTGGATATTTTTGGATGGCCCTGGATGCATGCGGACGCGTCTGGATGCGTATGGAGGCATTCAGACGCTACTGGATAACTTTGGATGGCCCTGGATTCATGCGGACGCGTCTGGATGCGTGTGGAGGCATTTGGACGCGGCTGGATATTTTTGGATGGCCCCGGATGCATGCGGACGCGTCTGGATGCGTGTGGAGGCATTTGGACGCGGCTGGATATTTTTGGATGGCCCTGGATGCATGCGGACGCGTCTGGATGCGTGTGGAGGCATTCGGACGCGGCTGGATATTTTTGGATGGCCCTGGATGCATGCGGACGCGTCTGGATGCGTGTGGAGGCATTTGGACGCGGCTGGATATTTTTGGATGGCCCTGGATTCATGCGGACGCGTCTTGATGCGTGTGGAGGCATTCGGAGGCGGCTGGATAACTTTGGATGGCCCTGGATGCATGCGGACGCGTCTGGATGCGTGTGGAGGCATTTGGACGCGGCTGGATAACTTTGGATGGCCCTGGATGCATACGGACGCGTCTGGATGCGTGTGGAGGCATTTGGACACGGCTGGATAACTTTGGATGGCCCTGGATGCATGCGGACGCGTCTGGATGCGTATGGAGGCATTTGGACTTGGCTGGATATTTGTGGATGGCCCTGGATTCATGCGGACGCGTCTGGATGCGTGTGGAGGCATCCGGACGCGGCTGGATATCGTGGATGGACTTTGGATGTGTTTAGATGCACCTGGTTTCGTCTGGATGTACCTGGCATCTATGGCTTGGATGCTTAGGACGTCATTTTGGATGCAAAATTTCACCTGGATGCTTTGGATATCCAAATTGGCCAAAATGGATAATCCAGGCCGCATCCAGCGGCCCATCAGGGCACACTAGCGACTGCGGCGGGCGATTGCGACTGCGACGCGATTGCGACTGCGACGCGATTGCGATTGCGATTCTGAGTCATCACACCTGCGATCGCGATCGCGATTGGCGCGCGATTGTCTGCGCCTTAACGCCGGCGACTGACGCCTTAGACGTCCGGGCGCCATGGGACCAAGCCCGCCGGCGCGGTAGCACGCCGAAGTAGCCGTGCTGCCGTACCCTCGCCCCGCCGCCGCCGGCCGCCTCTCGCCGGGGCGGGAGCAGCACGTTATCGTGTAGGAAATGGAGGCCTCAGTGTCGCCAGTGCGGCAGCGCGACGTTCGTGTCCCCGTAGCACGCCTAAGTAGCCGTGTTAGTACAGTGTTAAAAATAGTTAAAACATGAATGATTAAAAATTTTTTTTTTCTTTGGACCACATTTGCCTTTCCTTTTAACCTCTTAGTGCTTAACATCCTAACCTGCTTTACCTTACACCCTTACCTTTCTAGTGATGATCGTGGAGCCGACGATGGTTGGAGTTGAACCCCAGACTTCGGGGTTCAGAGCTAGCGCCTTGACCACTGAACCACTGCGACACCACAGGGCTGGAGGCGCAGTAACTCGGTGTCATGCCAAGGGAACCGGACCACTAGCCTATTGTCCTAACTGCAGTTTATCAACAGTTCAACTATACGAGCGACGCGGTACGCTATCGTGGCAGCGAGCGTCGCCTCGGCGTCGCCGCCACGCCACCGGCCGGCGGGGACCTCGCGAGCCCACCGCGTCGTCCTCCCGGGCGACGCGGTACGCTATCGTGGCAGCGAGCGTCGCCTCGGCGTCGCCGCCGCGCTGGTGTAGCGGTAGCTGACTGCAGTGCGTCGGACGGCGCGTGGCAGTCGCCGCTTCAGTATTTGACCTCGCGGCGATTGTCGGGAAGCGCCAAGGCGCGGCGGAGGCGACTCTAGGGCGAGCGGTCTGTGCTCGTAGGGCAGGCGTTTTCCAGTACAACAGAAACATCAGCTGAGGCACCTAATATTTCACCTAGTGCCTATCTAGCTAATACGTCTTTTTCCTTGTGCCCCCCCCCCCCCCTCATCCCCTCCATTTCACCCCCACCCATCTGAGATCTAAGTACCATTTACATGTTTAAAAAGAATGCACCTGCATTACATGCTGACAGTAAGCTGCTCCCTCCTCTCCCCGCCCCCTCCCTCCCCACCTCCCTGCTCTCTAATCATTGTTTCTCTTTCATGTGAATATTTTTCACTATCAAGATAATTTCTGTTGTAAATAATGTCTCTATATCTTTTTGAATGTGGTTTATTGGATTATGTTATACTTTTGTACATATATGGTTTCGTAGCCTGCTCTCTAATCATTGTTTCTCTTTCATGTGAATATTTTTCACTATATCAAGATAATTTTTGTTGGAAAGAATGTTTATATCTCTGTGAATGTGGTTTATTGAATGAGAACACACTAAACGAAACTTTAGCAGAATGTACTTTGCTGTCTCACAAAGCAAAGCCTGCTTAACATCTGTCGTTTTTTTTATTTCTTTAAAATGTTTGAACAATCAGCTGTAAATACACAGCATTCTAATTTATTTTGTTTTTGTTGTAAATAGTGATACTTTTATCTCTATGTGTAGTTTATTTCAATCTTAGTGCGACGCTGATGAGGCGTTAGTGTTACTCTGGTGAAGCAGGCGCGTATTAAGGGGGGGGGGCGCGATCGCCCCCCCTCCCCCCCGTGGTCTCTAGACAGCCGCCTGAAAGGTAGGCAGATTGTGCTACAAAACCCCTGTGTGTAGGCAACCTGAAGGCCCCTGTCAGTCCGACCTTAATAAGTCCCTGTGATGAAGAGCTCCTCGAGAAAGAGTATAATCCCGAAGTCCTCACTGGAAAAACAAAGGTAGGACTTAATGCCTATATAGGGGTGTGAAATTCTAATGCCTTTGCAAAGGCATAAAATTGTCCAAAGGCATTAAAATTTAACACCCTCGTCCAGTTTTAATGCCTTTGCAGGGGTGCTTATTTTTAATGCCTTGGTAAAGATATTAAAACCCATCTCGTCTTACCTTTGTTTTTCCAGTGCTGAGGAAATCAAAATGTAGCCTTGGTATTAAACGAGACAAAAAAAAATGACCAGCTAGCTCATAACATTTTTTGTTTCTATAAGGAGTGCTCTTACCTGGACGGAGGGAAGCAATAGAACGACAGATCACTGTTCAGACGGTTAAGATGGCAACGATAATTTAATTAATTTTTAAAAGTAAATTACCACACATGCTTTGTAAGCCTGGTTGCCCACCTCGATTTGCAAATATCGTGCTGGGACGGCGGCGGGATACACGAACCACCGAACGCCGCGTCCGACATGGTATGAGAAATCGCTCGGCACGCTAAGATAATATTTTTAATATATTGGAATATTTTAGAATATTTTATTATATTTTAATGCCTCCGTAGATTTATTGGAAAAAATAAATAATATAATAATCTGGGGGGACCTCTCGGAGGGGGGACTTCCGGACGTTTTCCGCCGTCCTCTACGTTATAGGCGGATTTTACTGACGTTATAGGCGGATTTTACTGTAGAGGAATATCCTCTACAGGGTTGTCATTTTTTTTTATCTTTTTCTGGGCCACCGTCAAAACTTGGCAGTTGCTGTACAGCTGAAGATGATACAGTAGATGGGACACTTGCTGGGGAAATATGAGCCTTTGCTGGGACTGAAGTGCTTTCATCATTATTTTGATCCATTTCTTTCAGCTTGGAAAAGAGATAAATCTTGCAAGAAACACTAATCTTTTTGCCAGGAATCAGAGGCAAATCAATACCCCTCGCCTTATCACTCATATCCAAATCAATTTCTGACAGACTTCTTGAAGTAGATTTCCTGCGTTTCTTACGTGCGGACCATCTTTGGAAGTTTGATCTTGAGTTTGGGGGTGGGAACCAAATGGATTACAACAATCACGTTGAATAGCAGCATACAAAGAAAAGTATTTTTTGTAATAAGATGAGCACACATGCTGCAGAGATTTTAGACAATTAGTTCTTATTTTCAGAAGCCTTGTCTCAGTCAAACTAAGTTCCTTTCTAGGAATCAGATCACAAAAGCATCCATTCCGAACAACTCCTAACAGAAAGCATTTCTTTTTCGTTGAAGGCATTTTTTCAGTTCTAACTCATAAACAGAAAACAGACAATGGTGTAAAATAGATAAAAGAAAATAAAGACGCACTTGAAATTCATCATTTTTATAAAATTATTTTTATAATTAATTTTGTTTTGTTTTGTTTGCTTGTTTTAAAGTTACCTCCAGCTACTGCTCTATTGTTTGAATGGATCAGATCGGTCTGGGTCTGATCTACTATTACAGTTCAGAATAAACGTCAACACTTTATTCGCAGTCGCATCACATCCCAGCACCCCGCCCCTCTCCTCCTCTCCCCTACCCTCTACCCCAACCGTGCGAAAAACGAAGTTGTTTCCAAAGTTCACCACGGGAGCGGTACTGCCGTTCCGGAAAGGGTCTGGTTGTGTTGGCGCCAGTTTTCAAAACTTGTCAAAACTCATTTCTGTGCTGTTGATGCGATCGGGGGTCCGTCAGGGTGGGTGCGGGAGCAGTGAAGGGGCCAGAAGCACCCAGAAAGGCCGAAAATGCTAATCGCTGGTCAAAGGTATTTTTTGAGACACGAACGGCCAAAATCTGTAATCATGTTCGTCTTTAAATACACTGTTAAAATATTCAATTGTAAAGGTCAAAATTTAAAACTAACTCCCCCCCAAAAATTTAATTCATTTTTAGATCCCGCTTTTATTCCTCTTCCCAACGGTATAATCGTTTTTGCAGTGCGATGAA
Organism: Frankliniella fusca; assembly: GCA_029379305.1. Classification (NCBI taxonomy): domain Eukaryota; kingdom Metazoa; phylum Arthropoda; class Insecta; order Thysanoptera; family Thripidae; genus Frankliniella; species Frankliniella fusca. Next base: position 25,662 of record JAHWGI010000324.1, on the reverse strand, counting down.
AATTTGACCTAGTTTTGGCTGTTTTAAGATAACGCTGCACGACATCTTCAAAAAACTTTGCTAATTTATTTCTCCGGAACGGGGCCTCTTTTAAAAGTTGTAAGAACGGTTGCGAAGATAGTCCATCATAGGAAACAAACTCTGAAACGGGCATTTGAATCGGTGACATCAACGATTAGGACCTTGATGATTTCACATGGAACGACCGGGAACGACCCAGCCCAGTAGCTATGGATTCACGATTTCAGTTGAGTTTCTAGGATTTTTGTTTTGTTTTGTTTAATATGTTCTTCTTCTGGTGTGAATGTGATTATGATCAGGTGTTTTTCTTTGTCCGGCAGAATTTACATCCCCGAAAATTGAGATCGCCTTTCTACTTCTTGGAAAACAAACTCGAAATGTACGTTTTACTTGTAGTTTTTATTTGGACCACAAAGCAGTATGTCACAAACAAATTTTACTAAATTTTGTAGAGAGAGACAAACTGTAATCTCTGTAATGTTTGCCCTATCCTCAGGTGAAGATTTTCCGCACCAACGGGTCCAGTTTACGGCGGTCCACAGGTGCCGATTAAAGTGCCTACCCCACTCTAAAGATTAAGATTTAGATTAAAGATAAAGATAGCTCACACTGTGAAAGTTCTGCGAAGTAATTGCTTCGCAGGCCTACAAAGAATTCTTACTCTTTGTAAACTGCATAGAATTTTTTTCGTACCTTTCAGAGAAAACAGTCACTTTGTAGGCTTCACAGAATTTTTTTGCGAAGCACGAGCTTTGTAGCCTACGCAGTACCCTTTTTTCTTTGGAAGTTACAAAGCTGTTGATTTGCAGTCTACGAAGGGTGGGAATACTTAGCAGAACTGAGAGTGTGCAACCAATAAGCAGAAAACATACCGCAGGCCAGCGGGGCACGGGGGCGTATCCTGGACCCCCCTTTCTAGATCGGACGGGGTCCTAATGAAGCCCGTGCAGTGCACAGTACTTCCACATCGGACTAGTTTCGGGCATATCCGAACGGTCCGCAGTCCGAACCAAGCCCGAGCGACGCGTCGGACTCGATCCGAAAACTTTCTGATTTTACGTCATTTTGGAACAAGCAATGTGTTCAAAGAAAAGTTTGTCAAGTGCATACTACGAATGATTGTGTTCCTCTTTTACTTTATCGAAATCTGTCTCAAGTGCCTCTTGTTTCAAGTGCGAGTCTTCGGTTTCTCAAGTCACGCAGTGTTGTGTAATACACGACACATAAAGGTGGACATTGTGGGTCGCTGACTTCAGTAAGCTGTCGTATTCTCATGATCGCAGACCTTCCAGTGTGTAAGTAGAGTTTGAACTCAAATGCATCGTTCAGCACGGTTTCATGCAGGCTAGAAATATACTTTATACTCATATCAATTTTAATTCTGTTCACAGAGCGTAGCCTTAAACAAGTGTGAACGAGGTAGAGAAAGAGTAGTTGTGCTACTTCGAGAATTGAGAGGGTATCACTCAGTAGGAAATTAAAAGTAACTAATTAAACCAGGATCAATATCAGGTAAGTTTCAGAGACCTTTCTTTAAAATCTTGCCTTAACAAATCTGTGTGTCTGTCTGTCTGTGTGTGTGTGTGTGTGTGCGTGTGTGTGCGCGCGCGTGTGTGTGTGCGCGCCAGGCTTTTTGAATGATACATACCACTCTTGCATTTGCAGTGAGGTAGAAATTGTTTGTCGGGAAAATAACTGCCAAAATTTTATGAATCCTATAGCGGCTCGGTAGGTCATAGGGCTATAATGTGTTCTCCACACAGTCGATGGCAGCAGGAATCCGGTTGGTGTAAAAAAAAAAATCCCGCAACAGAAGATTTCACAGCCAACATGTGGTGCAGTCTAATTTTAGAGTCAGTCACCCCGTACATTTTGATGCTAGAGCAGTGGTCTCAAACTGGTGGCTCGCAAGCCACTTTTCGATTTTCTTTCTCGCCTAGCTCACAAATGTGTTTCGTGGGAAGCTTCACTCCCCGTCTTATCTACTAAGGCGACATATCTCTTTAAATGTACATTCCTCGAAAATGCTTTCAATCATCAGCGCTCCTGCTGCAGGGTGCGTGGCTCGCCGCCAGCTGTGAATAAAGAACCCTTGTATAGCTTCTAGAAATACCACACGAAACAACAGGAATTAAACTATACCTAAAAAAAAAAAAAAATCAACCGGATGCCGGCAAAAGACAAGGTTTTGGAAAGGAGCCCTTTTATAAAAATTCGAAACCAAAATACGAGGGTTTGAATTTAAAAAAATCCCAAACGCGGAAATGAAAGCAGATGATACAACACTATCACATGATATACAGTGTGTTGTACACAATAGTCCTACTCTTAACTTTCGTTAGAAATTGGCGGGAGTCCTTCACGGTAAACGAAAAACTCGGATTCGGAGGCATCGATCTCGATTTAAGAGGTTGCATCGATTTCGAACTGCGGTACGTAAAATCGGAGGGATGCATTCCTGAAACAGAGAGTTTAACTCTCAAAACTGAGTTGTCCTCTTCCCGTTTCCGAGACAGCTTGCTTCGACTTTGACGCCGATCGCCTGAATGAGAGCTCGGCGACTCGGAATCAGGGTTTGAATGCTCGAAACCGAGCAAAGCTAACTAAATTCGAATTGATGTTCCCAAAATCAAACTTCTATCTATTCTCATGCCTCGGAATCCGAGTTTTTCGTTTACCGTGATTGAGGATAAGTATTGGGTGCCCGCGCAATGAATTCTTCGAGATGTGACGTCACGAAAATGTGCGTATACAGAATTTTATTTCTACACCTCTACTTTCGAACAGCTATACCGAATCGTACAAAAGAATATTAATACCCGGTCGGAAGCCATCAGCCATCGGTCGACCCACTGTCACCGCCCGCTCCCCACATGGTGCGGCTCCTACCCATGGTATTGTTGTCTTACGACGCGACGCCCGGAGGAGAGGAAGGGAGGGGGACTAGCTTAGCGTCGTCATCGTGGCGCGACGAACATCTGCTAACGAAACCCAGCCATGTGATACGCAAGTTTTGATGGTACCGACAGTAGAAGTAAAAATGGGTCCTGCCGGGTCCTGTTAACTTCTAGGTACTCTTGGCAGGACTTATCGATGGTTCAAAAACGGGTTCTGCTGATGTTCAGAAACCCAAGAATGTGAACACTAACATCTACTAACGGTACACTAACGATCTATCGCATTGTTGTTTCCAAATGTTGTTTGGGTCCTGTCAACTTATCTTGGCTGGCGTACCGGCGGTAAAGGTGTTTTTGGAGTGGGTGGGTGGGGGAGGAGGTGGCCAACTTTGAGTCGCTGCCCACGCTCAACCGTTTGAGATATCACAAAACGAATTGCGGCACTAGGTAAAGCTACTAAAGGACTACATATTCCACTCAAAAAAGGCAGGTCGAATTGGCGTGGACAGCGCCAATGATACTTACTAATAGTTACTTTAAAATATAATTTTCATTTAAGTATCATCATCATCTGCTAATAAAAAATCTGAAGAAAGGTAATATCTTTGGTTTTATGCCCAAGTCTAAGACAAATTCACCGGCAGGCTGGCTTAAAAATGTTTGAAATCGCGTACAGAAAAACACTCCGAGGCGAGCGCTCCAAGCGGCAACATTCTGGGCTTCCGTCGGGATGGGACACCACTACAAAAATGGTGGGAGGCTGGTTCTAGATTGCCCATACAATGGCCTACCCGACCCTGAGGTAGAGAACATTTGGAAACATCGTCAAAACATTTGATTCTGTCACTTTTTTCTCTGTTTTGTCCCACTGTGCGTCGTAGCGTGACTTAGTTTCGTCAAATCTGGTAAAACCTGTTACCCGATTCGAACCTAGTTTAACAAAGAGTTAAAAATGTAATGAGCTCCATCCTCTTTTTAAATTTTTCTAATATATAAGTTATTAGGAACACTGTAGATGAAAATCCATATTGATTTCTGATTAAAGTTGTGTACTCTTTTCATCTTGGCAGGAGAAATGGTGCGTCTGGTGCTCGTCTTAGCGTTTAGCTGCTGTGTGGGCAGTAGCTTCTCTGCGAGTGTGCGAGCGTCTGAGGGAATTCAGTTGCCAAAGGGACTCCTCATCGGTGCCGGCGTGTCAGCGCTGCAAAGTGAAGGCGCCTGGGACGTAGATGGTACGTCATTGACACCAACCAACAAAACAAATCTTCGACAGCTGCTGCGGATAAAATACGTTTATGTGAAGAAAGGGGGCTAGTCGGGCATTGCACGTAGCACTAAAGTGCACATAGTTGCCGCTTCACAGCTTCACATTGCTTACTACGTTCGTTTCAGTTTTAGCTTTTTGGTTTTCCTTTCACCCCGTTTGCCGTTTGACTTTACCTTGGCAACAGGGAGGTGCCGTGAAAGATAGAGATCTAGTTTTTAGCCCGCCCTTCTTCTTTGTTAAATACGGCATACCAGCACTACTTCTGGATCTGCTCTTTTCCCTTCTGTTTTGTTTTTTTTTAAATTTTAGATAGGTGATACGAACCGTCGTTTCGTTTCTGAGGACAGAATACGAAAAGCTGTAAATTTCGAACATACCTAAATATAGCCCATTTTAATTTCATGAGGTACGAGGCAAATACAGATCATTGCGGTTTTTTGAGAAAAGTTTTGTTCCAAGCATTCCGAAATTGCCTCTTGAAATACAAACCAAAAATAACTATGATAGCATGTTTCTATCAGGAAGCCTTTTCCTGCTTTACCATCCTGCAGGCGGGAAAATTAGAATTGATGTTTGTGCCTGCTCACCTAATGGACGAGTTTCCATGCTTTTCTCTGCACCCCGACTTTATTTTCATTTCTTTATTGCGCGACACAAATTATATGTTTCCCCTTCGTTGTTTCGTTGCTTGCTGCTGACTTTGTCTATCTTTACAAAAGTGTTCTGCTTCCCTCTGGCCAGATGTAAAATTTCACAATCCAGCGACATCTGACGTCCATTACTCGTTTTCAAAGCTGTTATTTTTATTACTTATATGTCCTATTATTTACTAAATGTTTTGTATTTATTATATCATATTTTATGTACCTATTCCGCTGGCAAGTGAATGATGGAATAAACTTGAAGTAAGTGTACATTTCTAAAACATTGCGAGATCAAACAACAGCCAATTGTTCTTGCGCGAGTCCTAAGTCGGTGCCGCCTGCTAGTCGGATTTCCACCAGAGATCTCAAACGGGTTGGCCCGGAAAAGTTCGGACGGACTCCACTCGCACGGCCTGCTCGGACAGTCAGACTGTTGCAGCTATAGTCTGCTCCGTAAGAGTTGCCGTCCGGTGCACATCTGCCACAACTCTCATAGCGAGTCTAGCGAGAGAGGGAGCCCACCTGAGTTGGTCTGTCTGATGATACGGTTAACGGTGATTTTTTCGGTAATTTCAATCACCGCGTCACGTACTAAGGTTTTTAAATTCACCGGTTAGCCGATTTCTAAAAATCACTGGTTAGTCACTTGTCACCGGTTAATCAACGAACACATCTACCGAGGGTGAGAGGCTTTTTAGTTTCGCAGGCTTACTTGTAAATTATCTTAAGACATTCCTAACCGGCGAACATGCCTAGTGGCTCATTTTCCTCGGCATGACCAAAGACTTTGTGCCCAAAACATATTTTGTGAATATTTCGCATGTTTTCTGTAAACGTTCTTTGTCATCCAGAATAGAAGTTTATTTTATAGTTTTTCTCCTCTTAGAAACAGTGCGTTTTTTTTTGTTTTTTTTTTTGTTTTTTTAATTAAAAAAAAAAAAAAAAGATGATTTACAAATCACCGGTGCAGAATTGCTCACCGATCACTGGAGACGCCGGCGGTTATTCGAATCTCCGTCACCATTTCAAAACTCCAATCACCGCACAGTCCTTCTCTCATTGGCTGCCCGTCCGTTCCGGGCAGCCAATGACAGCGCGACTCTGGCGCAAAACCGGCAAAACTCAGGCACTCCGCCGGATCACATCTGCAGGCTCATTTCTGGACGAGCTAGCTAAGGCAGGCTCACACTCATCGCCCTGCGCACTGCACGCCAGGAGCCCGTCCGAGTCAGCCAATTTGTGGCCTCTTTCCACCGTTGCGCTTATGACCCGTTGCGCTTTCAGCCCGTTTCGCTGTACGCGTAGCGTTTGCGATCTGTTGTGCTACCGAAAGACGTTGGATTTTGATTTGGGAACCAAATACGCCGTTGCCTAACAAGAACCTTCGCCCTAAATCCAGGTAAAGCAGAGAGTAATCTTGACTACTTGGTTCATCTCGACAAACTATCATCACTTGGAGTGTTGGATCCTCACAGTATTGACATCGCAGCGGATTCCTACCACCGGTACAAGGAGGATGTTCAGATGGCAGCTCGTCTTAAGGTAATGGGGGCATCATGTTGAGAAAAATAACGTCAATTTACTCCGCCTCATGACGGTTGACATTAAATGGCATTCTTATCGACAGCTCAAGGTTTTCCGCTTTTCGTTCTCGTGGCCTCGCATTCTTCCTACCTCCAATGCGTCAGAGCCAAACCCGCTAGGTGTGCAACACTACCACAACTTGATAAACGAGATTCTATTCTACAACATGACACCGCTGGTGAGTAACCCACATCATAAAAGTTGCGCCATGTTTTGTTTTCGGCTGAAAAGTGGTCTAAAATGGAAGGTACGAATAAGAATGGCTTTATTGGAACTAAGAGTGTTCAACTGATACATATTTAAATATGTTGACCGTAGCGTGTAACACTCTGGGATGCTTGGTTAAAAATCCTACGAATTTTATAAGATATATCTAGCGTTACACCGATCAGAATATGTCTATCTAAAGTGCTGAACAAGTTTTTGATTTCAGTGCTCGTCTTATTAAGCTCTCATTTTCTTACGGACACGCTTACGGACCAGTAGAACTTCTGCTTTTTAAGATTACTTCTGTACTTTTAGAGGAGAACCGGCTAGGACAGACAGGCAGACAGACAGACTGACAGACAGACAGACTCACGAGCAAGTACACTTCCGATCCCCTGCTGGAGTAAGCTTCGCTTCGCTCAGCGATTAAGGCCACTGAACGTGGTCTGATTCACGTCACTGAGGTTTGATTAGAGCGTTAAAACTGACTGCAGGTGGTCTCAAACATTGCTTGATTACGTCCGGGTTCTTTCCGCATTCAGAAGTAAAGCTGAAGCTACAGCGTAGCCGGCCACGCAGGTTTATGTAAGAAAAGCAGGACCCTCTTTGATTTTGCTGATATTTTGGTGGTTGGTAGTCCCCCTACGCTGCCCCACCCTAAGCCGCAGAAGTACTCTGAGCTATCTCGTGCGGCTCGCAGACTGACGGTTCTTCCACCTCGAATACAGTCGCAATACACTTTTTCAAATCTAACCTCTCACGATGCTGAACGAACCAGACGTGGGTCTGCAACCACCGCGCTACATGGCGTAGCGTAGAGTAGTGTCAGTCGCTGCGGCAGAGCACGCCGCCCATGCTCTGTACTATAGTCCTGTTAATCGTCGGCGTCGGGCCGAATCTGTCGAAGGCGATGCAAGGCTGTAATTCTTTGCAAATTTTTGCCCCAGAGATTCTAACAAAATTGTAATGAAAATTAATTCAAAAAATTAGATTTAAAAAAAAATGCTTTATATGTCTGATCCCAAACCGTCTGACCAGATCCGAGTAATATCAATGACAATAAGGAAAATCAGTTGTTTAGGCAACAATACCCATGCCGCGTGGGTGGAGCTAGCAGCAGGGATACTTCCCGCTTTATATTTCAGTTTCAGTTTTGTTTGCAACACTTGTACACTTGTACTTCAAAACGCCTATTCAAGGAAGACAAAAGTGAGGGAGATAAAATTCACGATTAGATGTTTAGAGGTAGTGGTGTGCGAATAGTTCGAAACCGAATCGAATCGAATCAAGGTAGATTCGATTCGATTCGAATCCGAATTAAATTTCTAAAATCTCGAATTCGAATTAATACCGCTACAATACAGCATTTTTCGGGAAAATACGTCACTTTTTCACTAATTTAATCAGAATTTGATTCGAATCCGAACCGAATCGAATCGAATCAGCACAAATTCGATTCGATTCGATTAAAAATTCGATTCGATTCGGCCTGAAAAAAGGTGATTCGCACACCTCTATTCAGAGCGTGTTGTGACTGAATATTATTAAAGTCTTTCTAATTCTCAAGTAAGTGTAAAAATATAGGGGGCCGTTTAACGCGTTATCGTTAGAATTGTTCACATCTAATTCCAGCAGAGCTATATTTTTTTCCGTGTAGAGAAATTAACAGAATTTTAAATGAAGAAGTTCTAGACTCTTATGTGATTGCAATGTGATAATTTACACTTCGACGGGTCCTATGAACGTTGTCCCATATCTGCGCGACAACCTAACGTGTCCGATGTCTGCGCGACAACTAAAAGCTGTGCTACCTCCCTGCGATGCTTATTGGCCGTGTACTTGCTAAAGTAGACACATATATTTGTGGGCTTGTAAGTGTGTACTATGGCAAGTACACACCTACACTCTAAAAAAACTATACAGATTTTTGTATCAAATTGGTTACATATTTCTGTATCCGAGCGATAAGATGTAGATTTTTATATCGATGGTAAGAAATTCTGTATATCATATGCAAATTTGTATACAATTCAAAATTCTATATTAGTTTCAAAATTTTTATATATATATATATATATATATATATATATATATATATATATATATATATATAATATATATATATATATATATATATATATATATTGTATCGGAATACAAACCTTTGTAATGTGGGGACGAAAATCTACATTAGTGTTTAAGAATTTGCCGTTTTACGAGGAATCTAATGGTGTCATCGAAAATAAATTTTAGTAGTTCACTTACATAACAACGCATAATAACGTGTGTTATCCTCTCGAGATCGACATGCATCATTTCCCCTTTTACAGTGCCTAACGTCAGTTGATATGTCACTCGACTGCATTTCATGGAACCAGAGGTCAAAGTCGTAATTTTTTTGTGAAAATGGAAGAGTGTCCGGAATTAGGGACCTACTCTTCGTTATTTCGGTCAGTACCTTTCCGGCTGTAGCAATCAACCGAAATAAGGTGTTAAAAATTGCACTTCTGAAAAAGGTAGGGCCAGGGGTCTAGCTTCCTCATTCTCGGACCCAATTCCGTGTTTAGGAAGTACGGTGATTTGTGTCCGGAGTTTGACTAACTCTTTTCGGTGCCTTAATAAGGGTTGGCAGGATTTGTACCAAGCGTTTCGTTGTTCAGGCGTGGCCCCTAAAATCCCCCCCAAAAATCAACTATCTCGCTTAACTCCTTCACTGTGAAAAATAGTCGTAAGTTTACGGGAAAATTTTCCACGAAGTGCAGTTGTAAAATTACAATTGCAAATCGTAAAATTACAAGCACCTCATATCGGCTTGAAATTCATTCACGAGCAAAAAAGGTGCGTCGTAAATTTACAACATGTTTCGTAAATCACGATTTACAAAATTTATCGTAAATCTACAAAGATATTTTCCACAGTGTTCGAGTGGAACAGGCAGACAGACAAACAAACAGACACCAGATCGATTGCATAAAGCCCGCTCTCAAGCTTTTACAAGGCAGAAGGGGGGCTAAAAATAGGAAGATTTTTTTGTGATACGAACGGTATAGCAGGAGATGGGACAATATTGCGTTTCAAATCTCAAAGTGCATCGCTTCACTCAGCAAAAAAAAGTCTTTTAAAGATCATTAACTGTCTGTAATATACTATTTGTTTTGTTACAGGCTACCTTGTACCATTTTGACCATCCACAAAGTCTTGAAACTTTCAATGGTTGGTGGGGGTTCGAAATGGTTGATAAATTTGCAGAATATGCGACGTTTGTGATCAATGAATACGGATCAAAGGTAAGAGAGCAACATCAGATTTCTTGAAACAATAACACGACGTAATCATTGTACTTTCAGACTCCTTGAAGGTGTTTTCATTGTTGGTTATCCACAATAATTCTGCGCATGGATACGTAACAACAATATTTTGAATGGGTATCAACAAAGGGTCGATGCGGGAAGTCCCCCCTCTGCGAGGTCCCCCCCTCCCCCTGAATATTTTATTAGTTTTTTTTCGAATAAATCTACTGAGGCATTAAAATATAAGAAATAATTCTAAAATATTCCAATATATTAAAAATAATATCTTAGCGTGCCAAGCGATTTTTCATAACATGTCCGATGCGGCGTTCGTTGGTTCGTGTTTCCCGCCGTCCCAGCGCGATATTTGAAAATCGAGATGGGCAACCAATCATGTGTGGAAGTGTACTTTTCAAAATTTATATAAAATTATTGTTTCTATCCTAACCGTCTCAAGAGTGATCTCTTCGCGTTCTATTGCTTCCCCCCATCCAGGTAAGAGCAATCCTTATAAAAACAAAAAAATGCTCGTTGGTAGACTTGACAGAAAGCTACAATGAGCTGGCTAGTTGACTTTTTTCTCATTTCGTACCAAGTAGACAGATTCTTTATTTATATATTTTTCTTTATTATTCTTTCAGTACTCGCTGATCGAACCCCTCATCGTGGAGCTCTGTATCAGAGTAACAAAGTACATATCTGATGCTTAACACGACTTAGCTTCCTCAGTTTATCAAATCAATAAAGAATTCCACTACATGTTATCTCCCTTTAGGGGTGGTTCTGGGGGGAAGGGGGGCACCGGGGGTATGCCCCCTTCCCCCTCCATCGGTCTCGAGATAGCCGCCTGGAAAGGAGGCAAATTGCCCGACAACACCCATGTATGTAGGCAACCTGAAGTGCTTCTCCGGCGGCCGCCACCCCCCTCCCCCTTTTTAGTCGAACCTAAAACCGCCCCTGCCTCCCTTTTATGACCTGCACTCTCACAAAGATTAACTCATGTGTTCACAGGGTGATATGGACAACTAATCAGTCTGGATGAGAATAGACATCAAAAGTAGGAAAGGGAGAGACGGGAAGGAAGGCGAACTAAAAATTTGAGCTTTAAGGTGTCGGTTCTTTCAAAGAACAGAATACTCATGACTCGTTCATAACATTCATTAAAATCATAGCACAGATTCGTGGCGAACGAGGACAGTTCAGTTGTCCATATCACCCAGTGAACACGACATCAGTTTATTTTTGTGGGAATGCAGGTCGTAAAGGGAGACGAGGTTTAGTACAATTGTTTATTGATTTGATAAACTGAGAGAGCTAAGTCGTGCTAAGCACGAAAGACGTACTTCATTACTCTGATGAAGAGCTCCACGATAAAGGGTGCAATCCCCAAGTCCTGAAAGAATACAAAAAAAATGTAGCCTTGGTATGAAATGAGAGAGCAAAATTGACCAGCTAGCTCATTGCAGCTTTCTAAATATCAAGTGTACCAACAAACATTTTTTGTGTCTATAAGAGGTGCTCTTACCTGGATGGAGGGAAGCAATAGAACGACGGATCACTTTTCAGACGGTTAGGATGGCAACAATAGTTAAATTCATTTTTTAAAAGTAACCTACCACACATGCTTCGAAGGCTTGGTTGCCCATCTCGATTTTCAAATATCGCGCTGGGACAGTGGGAGTCACGAATGCCGTGTCGGACACGGTATGGGAAATCGTTCAGCGCGCTTACTTAATATTTTTAATATGTTGGAATATTTTAGAATACTTTATTATATTTTAATGCGCCAATAGATTTATTCGAAAATGTAATAAAATAATCCGAGGGGAACCTCCCGGAGGGGGGACTTCCGGACGCTTCCCTCAACAAATTTAATTGCAGTTTTAAACATTTCTTATCAACAAAATTATTTATTCAGAAGAAATAAAGAAATTGGTTTGGAGTTCAAAAACTAAATCGCTTATACCTTTTCCTTGCACGAATGTTGATAGCTTACTTTCGTAAAAATCAGTAAAGGAATGAGTGAGCAAACCCTCGTATCCAATTTATCACGCAAAATAGGAGGGGACATTTTTCATAGCTTAATTGGAGTTAGGACTTTTAACCTCACTATGGTCGAACAAGTTTTTCATATTATTATTATTATTATTATTATTATTATTATTATTATTATTATTATTATTATTATTATTATTATTATTGTTTTTATTTTATTTTTTTCCCACTTTATTTGTGGAAGGAACTTCTGGCCTCACTGTATTTGAGCACGAACCCTCGCCTCCACAAAGCGAGGGGAAAAAAATCTATCTCCAGCTGGAGAGTAACGACATTGCTTTTAAATTCTTACCCGTATAAAAGAGGCGTATATTTTGACATAGATTTTAAGTGATGATAAGCGGTGAACATGCTCTAGGTATACTTACCTCTGCTCACAGCTAGTTTAAGTTTAATAGAACGGAAATAAGTGATTAACTCATTCAGGCATATGTCAAGCCCATGTGCTAGGTTAGAGACCTGCGGAGAGCGAGCTATTATAGCATCAAATGCCGCGCTCACCAAATAAGCTCTCATTGCTCTCAGATTTCTTGCTCTGCTCTGGAACCAGCGAGGCGAGCAGCGCGAGCAATCTTTTTCTCATGAGCTCTCGCCTGGTCGGGTGGTAATGGCGGGTCACGCCGGCCTGCAAGGCGATTCTGAACTCTATTCTGTAGTTCCCTCTCTCTCTTGCTCCTTATTGCCGTGCCCAATGAGTGCAGCAAGGAGGGAGCGACGAAACCAGTGTGCGGAATCACTCTACTGGCAGGCTCCGAGCAGTGCAAGCGTCACGGCATAGCTGGCGCAGCACCGAGCACTGCGAGCAGCTCCAAACTCTGTGAGCTAACTGATAACTTAGCTCTCGAGCAGCTCGATCACTGTGAAAAATACTCGTAAGGGTTACGGGAAAATTTTCCATGATAAAAGTCGTAAAATTACAATTTGAAATTGTAAATTTACAAGCACTCCCTATCGACTTGGAATTGACCGACGAGCAAGAATGGGCTGTCGTAAATTTACGACATATATTGTAAATTAAAATAACAAAAAATGTCGTAATTTTACGAGGATATTTTTCACAGTGATTGCTCCAGAGCAGAAAGAGCTCGCCTCTCGACAATACGCATGGCATCCCAGTATTCGGGGCTAGGTTCGCTGGTGGAGCGTCGCTCTAATAGCTCGCTCACTGCAGGTCCCTAACGTAGGTGTTACTTTAAGAAAAATATACCGTTTTCTAAAAGTTCTGTACACTTGCAGCGGCCTAAAATGCTGTGTTAAAGAGAAAAGTGATTAACGAAGCATTCTTATATTCATTTTTTTGGATAGGTAAAAATGTGGACTACAGTTAATGAGCCAAATGTATTGTGCACTTTCTTCCGGTTGCTTTACAAGACAGCGGGCTTAAAAAAGATTGAAGATATGGATCATCTAGTATGCCAGCGCCATGCATTACTGGCTCATGCTAGAGCGTATCGAGCGTTGGAACAATCAAACCACACAGGTAATACACTGTAAAGTAATGGCTCCATTTATGGCGTACGTGTTATTTTTGACCACACTGTAAAACAAAGGTATGATATCCAACCTTTGTACTAACGCACCAAATGCCTTACAGTTTATGTTTTTTTTTTTCTCGTTTTTTTTTCTTTCTTTTTTTCTTATAAATATTTCATTCTCTGGGTATCTCTTGGAATAAAAAGGAACTTTAAGACTTCACTGAACACACTAAACCCTTATGCATTTTGTTGTTCATAAACATGCAGGATTTTAAACAACCATTAGTATGCACATTTTTTATGCATAATTGTGTACAAATTGTGCATAACTATGCACAAATTATACATAGTTATGCATGAAATTGTGCATATTCTTATAGTTGCTTAAAATCCTGCATGCTTATGCACAACAAAATGCACAAGGGTTTAGTGTGTAATTTTAAAGGATACACATTTGACCTTAAATCGGCGACGCATCGGTGTCTCGCAAAAATCGGAAACTTCTTTTTGTGACCGTATTTCCGCCAACACATGCCGTGTGACCTTTTTTCCGGCGACAATTTTGTCGCCAAAAGCCTTATGTGTGACCGAAAAACAAAAAAATCGCATCACCGTTTCGGTCACACTCGGAGTTTCGGCGACAAAATTGTCGCCGAAAAAAGGTCACACTGCATGTGTCGCCTAAACGCGGGGAAGTTTCCTGTTTCGGTTTGTCACCATAAAAAAACAATAATATGTGACCTTTTAAGTAACAGTGCTATTTTCGTAATCTACGCAAAATTCCACCTCAAACAAGCCTGCGTGTGATGGGGTTCTGTTCAAAAACGGTTCAAATGAATTACATTTCGACGGGTCCTATTAACATTGTCCGGTGTCTGCGTGACAACCAAACGCTGTCCGATATCTGGGCGACATTCTATTGTTGTGCTATATCTCCCTGCGACGCTTCAACGTTGTCCGATCTCCTTTTCAATCTGCACCTGCATCAGTTTACTAAAAGCTAGTTTCGGAAGGCTAATCTTGATCAAAAATTATGTGCTTTGGTAGCTTTTGATTTATCAGAGACCAGGGAATAAAACTATCAGCTTATATTTTACCAAGCTTGAAACACCGCGACGTGGTATGGTGATAAACTTTATGCTTACACCGCGTGCCGAAAAGGACATCGGACAATGTTGAGGTGTCGCTGGGAGATCACACATCGTTGAAGTGTCGGTGGGAGATAGCACAACGTTGAAGCATCGCTGAGAGATTGGACTACGTTAATACGTTAACGAGGGGGCATGCACTCGCGTATTAGTCGGGTCACTCTATCCGTAATAAAGACGTAATAGTATGCGTAGTAGGAGTGTAATGGCCAAGGTAATGGCCAAAATTCTCCATATTTAACTCATTTTTGGGTCGTTTTAGGCTGTTTTTGCCCGTTTTTGCATGACTTTGGCTGAATCTGTAAATTTTCGGAGCGTAATACAGCGTAATAGACGTATTAGTCGGGTCCTGAATTTTAAGAGTGAATGCCCCCTCGTACGTTAATAGGAGGACCCGTCGATTTTTTGTACTTTTCTTACTTTGCTTTTAATTTGCTGAGCACTTATCAGAACCCTGTCACGCATATTTTTTTTAAAATAGAAGTATGAAAAAATTGTTACGTAAAAAAATATTCTAGAACAAAGAATCGAGGAAAAATATGGACTGAAAAAGGGCAGGGGGGCTGGCACTGGCGAGCGTAAGCTACTACATCACCTCCTAACTTTGTCTGCAGGTCAGATGGGTCTGAGTTTAGCACTGATTCCTGCAGTACCAGCATCCACAAGTGCCGAGGACGTTTACGCTGCCAACATCTTGAACGAAATGTTTGCTGGAATTTTGTACCATCCTGTAGTATATGGTGACTATTCGGAGGTATGGGCTTTTAAGTAAGGAAAACCTAACTTTACGCGAGTTCCTAAAATATGCGAAAAAGGAGAAACACGCGTACACTCTCAGATCGCTATAGACAGTTTTTCTACTATAAAAACGACTTTTGTTATGAGCTAGAGACGCATTTGCGCTAGCATAACATAGAAAACTTTTTTTTCTTTAGATCTCTAGATCTAGAGGCCGAAGGCACAGAGTGGGGGGAGTTCTTGAGCAATCGGGAGCCGACTGGCTTTCATTGCTGTTCCCGCACTGCATCATTCTTTGGCTGGGAAGACTATAGTACGCTTGGTGACGGTCGCCCCGAGTAGACCTCTTGTGAACTGTAGCTCTTGCAATGGCTAGCTCTTGTGAACTTTAGCTCTTCTGAACCCTAGCTCTTGTGAACTCTAGCTCTTGTGAAACAAAGCTCTTGTGAAACCAAGCTCTTGTGAAGACCGTCGGTTTCACAAAGTACCTAGGCGATTTGTTTATGTAGAAATATATACTTAAAACTATCCAGGGCCGGTTCCAGGCCTGACTCGAGGGGAAATTCAGCGAGCGCACGTGTGTGTGTGTGTGTGTGTGTGTGTGTGTGTGTGTGTGTGTGTGTGTGCAGGGTTGCCACAAATTTTAATTTTCAATTTCCCCTGATTTCCAGCCCCTCTATTTTTGAATTTCCCTGACTTTAAGGTACTGTATATTGATTCGGTCAATTAATTAAACGCGAGCGAAGCGAGCGGAATTTTTTTTTATATACAAAGAAGTAAAAAATGGACCATTTTTCGATAAGCTTCTGACTTTTGTCACGCGCAAATCGCAGTGTTTTTGTTAACATCAGGCAATATCATGGGATCAGTCAAATCTGTAATTTAATCCCTGAGTTTTCATTCAAATTTTTTATAAGTTTAACCGATATTTAGCCCCCATTGTTTTCGAATTTTTCTCACTTTAAAAAACAAACTTTTGGAAAAACAGCGAAATAATGTTATTATGGTCAGAGCGGGCTCGGCTCCCCTCTCTACGTTTGCTTTTTCATGACGAGTCGAGTATTACCATAGAAACAAACATTTTCAATCAATATCTCTCAACCCAAAAAATTAAAAAATCGGATACGCTGACAAAACCGTAAGGCAACTTTGTGCCTTAAAAATGTAGTTACGGTGCCAAGGTACGGAAAAGTTACCGTTAATTTATTTCCAGCGGTTTCCGTTTCCCAGTCCAGAAATCCCATGATCGTTCCCATGAGCCACGGGACATCAAGGAATGTCATGGGAGACATTTCCCCATGGAGGATAACTTTCGATGTATTTTTTGCCCACTTCCATGTGAGGTAGTTTCCATGGAAATAAGGTTCCTTGGCAGCTGACCGTCTTCATGGAATAGAGCACTAACTCCATGGAGTTATACCAAAATGTTTAAGTCCACAAAAAGACAAAGAGAAGACTGATGGAAATAAATGAAACACGATTATAGGGTTTTTAGGGTGTCGGAAACGAGGCGGAGCCAAATCTGGTGTCCTTTTTTGCCTAGCTCAAGCCGTTTTCGAGTTGCCAGAAAAAGTTCTCATATTTGAATGAAATTTAAATGGCCCTACTAAAATTCATCGTAGATGCTACATACCAAATTCCAATAATTATAGATTCTACAGCCCTTTTAATTTTCATGGGAAATTGTTTCCATGGTAAAGATAGGCAAGTGCCCAATCGGATAGGTCACTCCATGGAAAGACAACCGTTCCATGAAGTCCTCTCGCATGGCAAGCATTTTTCCATGGAGCCTTTACCCATGATAAGAATTTTTCTTTGGAGTCCTTACATGGAAAGCGATATTCCATGGAATCTTGCTCCAAGGAAAACACTTTTCCATGGTAGAACAGCCATGGAAACAGACACCACATGGAATATGATGCATCTTACATCTAAAACAGACCTCTATCCATGGAAAAAGAGGTCATGGAATTCCTTGGTGTCCATGGGATTTTTGGACTATGTTTGGGTAGGGACTGTGTAACGGCGTTCCGCACCCCTTTCCTTTGCTAGCCCATGTAAAAATAGTTGGTAAGGTGGTCAGGTACGGTAAATTCTCGTACTCCCGAATGTACGGAGACACCGTAAATCTAAATAAACGGTACATTTCCGTACGGGTGACCGCAATTTTTTTTACAGAGCATGTTTTGTAAAGCTTGCCATAGATTGTCAGTAGATTGTCAGGACGTGCACAGTATTGCCCCCTGTAATTTACTCAGAATTTATTCCCTCGTCGTACAGTAATAAGGTGCATTCCATTTTGAGCGATCGGAAAGTTTTCAGCACAGCAAGCTATAAGTATTTTCATTAAATTTTTCTGTAGGTCGCAAAGGAGACTGCCGGTGGAGTTCTTCCTCCGTTCACAGAAGAAGAAAAAGTCCTCTTGAAAGGTAAGAATATGCTTCTCACAAATCTGCATTCTTTACACTCTCAGACCGCTATAGACATTTTTCTCTACAAAAACGTCTTTCGTTTTAAGTTATAAGGACTTATATAACGTAGAAAAGGTTTTTCTCTGTATGAGGGGAATTTTTTCCGGAACTTTTTGTCACGGTCGTGTTTTTTTTATTAGTATTATTTATTAATTTATTAAAAAAAAAAAACTTTTAAGTTAGTCAGAAGCAAACTGTTTTTTTTTGCGGGGCGGGACTACATTGGGGTCTCCCAAAAATTTTGACCGACAAAATTGCAAACTTTGGCCTCTAGTTCACAGCTCCATGTAGCTGGTTATCAGGTGTCAGGGTTCCACTTTCCTTAAAATTTCACATTGGAACTGAAATTACTTACATACTACACTCACAATGTAAAGGCCTTCCTGAAAGTTTTTGTATCAATTTGATCAGAAATGTTTTGGTAAATTAGAATTAAATATAACAGGCCTTGAGATTCATCTATATTAGAGTGCTGTTTTTCTTTCTCGATTGGTCCCCAATTCCCAAAATAGGTGTCCAACGAGTTTGCGAATTGATTCATTTTCGCGAGTGGGGTGCGAGTTTTTACGGGTAGAACGCAGTTTTTCGCGAGTTGAACCCATTTTTTTTCGCGAGTTAATGCGAGGTTTTGCGAGTTGAACGCGACTTAAAGCGAGTTTTCACGAGTTGAATGAGAGTTTTCGCGAGTGAACGCGAGTTGGGCTCAGGCACGTGTACAGAGAGTTAGCGAGTGACGGACCCCTCGCTCTTTCTGCTATGCAACTTATAAATTTAGATCCACATGTTGCGCACTGCACTCTTAAAAGCTTACGGTGAATTTCACCGTAAAGCTACTGTCAAACTTGCAGCACTGTAACTTACGGTGAACCTCACTGCAGCTTACGGTGAATTCCACTGTAGTGTACGGTGAGCTTCAGAGTAGCTTACGGTGGATTGGTGTGCAACGACTTAACGCTTAAATTTAATAAGATTCAGGAGATAAGTAGGGAGAAAATAAGTTATTTAGGCGGACCAACAATGTTTCTAGCTCATCGAAATACATCCCTCCACTTCACAAAAGTTTCTAAAAGGTCTTTAAACTGAAAAAAATATTTAAAAAATCGGCTGCCATATCATAAAGAGCATGAAATATTTGTTAGGAGGATGAGCTTATATTATTCATCTTCCGCATTTCCTTTTTAAAATTGTGATTCAAGTTGTCAGTTTCCCAAGCTACCTAAATGGGTATGGCGGTTTTTTGTTGTTGTTGTTGTTGTTGTTGTTGTTTTTTGTTTTGTAGAAACGCTACCATGGGAAATCCCTTGGGATTGTGCGTAACTGCTAGTACTTTAACAGTTTTTTGTAACCGCGTTTCTCTAGTGGTTTGTGCCTCAAATGTAACATACTTCACTTTTTCTAAACAACTACTTTATACTCATCAATAACATTTGTTTAAGGAACGCCTTCTACCTTCACTTTCAGCAGCAGAACAGCACATTTTCAATATCACATCTGAGTACGATAGGGTTTGTAACCCGAATTTCTCTGACATGCCGCAATACAAGTTAGGTGGTGTACGTAGTATAATTTAGAATGATTTCTTTAAATCTTCTGTGAAGCCTATTGTCCTTGAATACAATAAAGAAGTCTAAAATATACAACATCAGAAAAAGTTACCAGAAACTGTGGTGAAGTGGAATGATGTGTTTCGATGAGCTGGAAACATTGTTGATCCGCCTAAATAACTTATTTTCTCCCTATACTTATCTTCTGCATCTTGTGAAATTTAAGCATTAAGTCGTTGCACCCCAATCCACCGTCAGCTACAGTGAAACTCACCGTAAACTACAGTGGAGTTCACCGTACCTAAGTTGCTGTAAGGTTCACCGTAAGTAACAGTGCTGCAGGTTTGACTGTAGCTTTTGGCGAAATTCACCGTAAGCTTTTAAGAGTGTGATCATATTTTTTTTTTTTTTTTTTTAAATTAAAGAGTTTCATTTCTATTGGGCGGGCGGCCTCATTTGTCCTACCTGCCATTTGTCCTACCAATTTTTTTAATACTTAAAAAAATACTTTCCAATTTTTAAATTATAAAAAAAAATTACTTTAAAAAGTGATTTTAAAAAGTCACTATTTGAATACATGACTTTTTTTAGTGGTTCGTTTGACCTACCTATTAAATTAGTTGTCGACTAAATGTAGTCGTTGCCGACTAAAAATATTTCACTAGACAGCGACTTTTTTTAGTTGGTGCATTTGTCCTACCCGTTGAATTCGAAAACGTGCGGAGGTACCCCTGTGCGGAGATACCCCCCTGAATATAATTAAAAAATATACAATGGGTCGTTGTTATGTTGTTTGACTGCTATCTCGATAATCGGGAGCGGGCTGCATATTTCATAAAGTGCAGTGAATATTCCATTTAATGGGTTGTATATCTGGTTGCAACGTTTAAAAGATGATGGATTATTTTTTTTCTGCCCTTGTATATCTGTTTCGAGAAATACAAGGTACCATAGATATTTCATTTTTGAAGCTTGGCCGTCGTATGTATATCTTCGAGTATACAATGTATATTTATTCTAGGAAATACGCTTTAGGAAAAAAGTGGATCGCATATCCTCTTTTAAGTTACCAACGGAAATCAACCGCGACTTGATTTGTTCTGTTAATTTATTCGATTACATCATCATTTCCCTGGGGACGAATATTATTTTCAGTTGAATTTCTCGCCGGACTCGCCTGCAGGCTCTTCTCTTTCTTTTCTCATACTCACACCGAATCGCAATGTGTGTAATCCTAGTAATCTTGGTAATTTTGGTAATCCCGAAAACTGTGTACAAGAAAATTGGGAGTGTTGGACCCCTCGCACAATAAGCTTATGCTGACTGTATCAAACCTTACGGCTGTACGTGCATGCCAATACTTCAACGCGGTCAGGCTTGTATCAATGCAATTACGGACGGTATTATTGATGACGATTTTCAAACAAAATTACAAGATTCGCAGAAAATATGTCCACCTCTCTGAAAGTTCTTCCTTGCTGCAGGGAGTTTGCCATACCCCACCAACGAAAACGTGCGGAGGTACCCCTGTGCGGAGATACCCCCCTGAATATAATTAAAAAATATGGTGAGGAGAGCTGGAAGGGAGGAGGGTGCGGGTTGGATGTGGGGGAGGTAATAGAATGGTTGGGTGGTTGGGAGGCAGGAGGTGCGAGGTAAGAGTGGGGGCATCTCTATCTATAAGGATAAATAGAAAAGGGGAGGGGGGAGATTTTGGGAGGAGTTTTGGAGTTAAGGTTGTGGGGGGGGGGAAGTAAGATTATAGAAAAAGAATAGACGAGCATGGTAATAAGGAAGGATATTGGAATATACAATATATTCATGTGGATGCATATATTGGCACTAATTTTTTGTCTATTGTGTTGCCTATGTGTGTGTGTGTGATAACACGCCCAAAAAGATTAGAAGGTAATAACTTTCGCTACACTTTACTTACCCAGAGGCGGGTGCGGCGGGCCGGCCAGCTCTCGTCATGGTGGCCCCTTTTTTACCTGGATCCGCACCTTTCACCTCAAAATTATTTACTTCAAAAACAGAAAGTGCAAATCCGATAACTATAGTATTCCGCAAAAGACCAGAAAGTAACCGTAAATCTGCAAAAAACAAAAGGCTGTTCTTTTGTCTTTTGATACAATTAGCAGACTTTAGCAATTTTTTATATCAAATCTAGCCATTGCATATCAAAACGGACTTCAGATATGAAAAGAGGGCCAATTTTTGGTTCTAAGGCCAGAAATTGAGAATTTTATCTTGAAATTTTAAATTTTACCCCCCTTTTTTACCTGGATCCGCACCTGTCACCTCAAAATTGACTTCAAAATCGGAAAGCGCATGTTCGTAAACCCTTAAGATAGTAATAGCACTATAATCCAATAGAAAGATCTATTGAAAATTATTTTTGTCACTTTTTTCGGGATTCTGTCCCACTGTGCGGCGGTGCGGTGCGGCGCGGCGCGTTCAATACGGCGCGAGGCTTTTAGAATGAAAAGGATTCCTTGTGAATGCGTTTCCTGTGCGCCGCCGCGCGCGCAAAACAACGCCAAGGTGCGGCCGACACCTGCCGAAGCTGCAGGAGCTACAGGAGCCAGAGCGCAGAGAGCAAGCAAGGAACAAGCTTGTTTTGTGTACATGCCATTCTTTTGCGTGGAGATGTGGGAGAGTGCAAAGGTTTTGTTTTCTTTTTTGAGTGTTTTGACGTGTTTCCTTTTTTTCTTCTTCTTCTGAAAGCACCTACAACAGAAGTACACTGTCGAATTCTCGTCCTTCAAAATTAAGCATAGTTCCGCATTTTTTTTTCTATAATTATCGCACTTATTCCCTCAAAGTAAAAATGAAAAGGGGAGTGTCCTGATTTATTTTTGATTAGTTTTTTTCTCTTTATTTTCAATCCATTTGAAGAGGTAGTCTCATTTGGCCGGGTAGCGGTGTGTTCGGCACGGTGCCGGCCCCGCCCCGCCCATGGCCAAGCCCACGAGGAGGCTGGCACGACAAGAATGCAACGCGCCCTTGCCTCTGTGTGGTAAGCTGGGGCC
Source organism: Frankliniella fusca (assembly GCA_029379305.1). Classification (NCBI taxonomy): domain Eukaryota; kingdom Metazoa; phylum Arthropoda; class Insecta; order Thysanoptera; family Thripidae; genus Frankliniella; species Frankliniella fusca. The sequence goes on along the minus strand of JAHWGI010000324.1, from coordinate 3,289 downwards.
CGCTGGGGTCCGCGCCGGGGCCCGGGTGGTCTCAGGTTCTGTTTGACGGGCTCCTTTGAGGCGGCTACCTCGCTCGCGTGTCTGGTGTGCCCTCCTCTGGACGGTCCGTCCTGTGCCCGCTGGCCACCTCCTGCTGTCTGATCACCTCCCCCCCCCCTCACCCCCGTGCAGTGCGGTCGCCCCTCCACATACCGTAACAACCCCTTCCCCGTTCCCTCGGCGCGCAGCCCTCCCGTCCCGCCTCATTAGCTGAGTTAGAGGCCAGGGCCGGTTTTGCTGCGCTGTTCACCGCTTGCCATGTAGTTTCAGCCGTTAATTGCGCGAGCGGAGTTTTGCCTAAGCTCCTTGCCTCATTTGGCAAGCGCTCGCTCGGGGCGGGGCCCCTGCCTGCTGGCCGGGCGGGGCGGGGCAGAGCTCTGCCTCGGAATGAACTCCTTAATTCCGGCATTTAGCGTGGAAAACGGAACGGATAGCGCCGGCTGGGCAGGGGCGGCGGTGCCACCCAGCCACCGCGGGTGCGCAGCACGAGAGGGAGCACTGAGCGTGAATACTCTACACTCGTAGGCGTTCCGATTCGCACTCTTGCAAAAGTAGAAGGATCAGTTTTCTCGAGATTTTCGTCTACCTAACCCAACATACCCCTATTTTCATGCCTATGTTCGGATTTCCACTAGAGCAGGGAAACGAGCGAGCGCAGAGGGCTCGTATGCGTCCGAAAACGAGAGGTGAGAGTGAGAGGAAGCAAAGTTGTTGTTCGAGCGTCTCACTCTCACCTGTCGTTTTCGGACGCATACGAGCTTCTGCGCTCGCTCGTTTCCCTGCTCTAATTTCCACTCCCTGGCAGGTTTAGGCCGCCCCTGGTCCGTAAAGTGGTACCTGCGCCGAACTGTTTTATTATTGGAGATCCCTTTTCCATTTTTCTTATTGTGACATTGATCCAGCAATGTTGTGTTGGGGTATTCAGTCCTGAGTAAGGGAGATAGTTTTATCGAGTGAGGGTCGCTGACGACGAGGGACGCGGGTGAGGCGGGAAGCGTTTGGTCCAGGTTTCACTACGTTTCAGTTTCAGATGTAATTTATGGCTGGTGACCACCTTTGCCGGATTGAGGGAGTGCGAGGAGGGTTTTACCTCACTCCGGTGCTATCCCCTGTGGACGAGTACTTTATTGGACGGTGAGCTCGATAGGGCTTTTATCACTAATTGAGTAAGAGGAGAGGTATAGAAGTGAAGAAATAAAACTCTGGACCCGAGAAATTGTTCAAATGTTGCTCTCATGCCGAGGTGGGTGAAGTTTTACTCGTACTCGTGAACAAGCAAATTGCGAATTTTCATAGGAATTTCACTCACGAAACAAGAGTGCGAATGAACCTACCTTCAAATGTACTTCATTTACGAACTCTTTTTCGGTGAGGAGATATCATATGCTACGAGATAAAAAGGTTGCGTGAAGTATGCCAACGGTAACACACACAAACACACACACACAAAAAAGCAATGACACATTATTATTTTTTCTTCTCTTTTGAGTGTTGTAATGGGTGCTGAACCCTTCCCCCACCCGTTTCAGCTGTCCTTTCGGTCCCAAATCCGTCCTGGACGCGGTGAAACCCATGATGGCCGCTCATCAAGTCCTAATTGCGTTTCATTGTAAATGAAAAGTCAGTACTCCTCTGCTCCGCCCCGGCCGGCACCATGGTGACCGCGGCGTGTTCTCCTGGGGGATGGGTAGGGTAATGGGCATGTACTGACCGACCGACCGCCATGCTCTGCCATCGAGATACGCTCTTTCCCTGTTCTATACAACGGGAAAAAAACCTTCGTTCATCTTCTACCGTTCTCATTTTTTTCTTTTTCCTTTCTTAACATCTTATTAAATTTTGGGCGTGTTTACTTCTTGTTTCTCGCTTATCACCCACTTCTCTTCTCGCCCAACGCGAATTCTACTTTGTTTTATTGTTCCTTTTTTCTGCACGTCTTGTTGTGAAGTCCCTCTCTAATGCTCAAAGAATGCGGGCCGGATTGCGATATTATTGTTTATCTTGGCCTGGGAGGAGGGAGGGTAGTGGTGTGGTCACAATTAATCAGGCCTCTTCCCCCAACCCCTGCCTGGAGTTCCACAGCAGTCCAGGTTAAAATGTGCGATTACAAAAGGATCTGTTATTCGTCCTCCGTCTTTTTGTCTATGTGCCTGAGAGAATTAAGGCAAGTGGATTGATATTGAAAGGTGCCTGCCTCCCCTCCCCAAACACCCCCCATCTCTCTCTCTCTCTCTCTCTCTCTCTCTCTCTCTCTCTCTCTCTCTCCTTCTCTCTCTCTCTCTCTCTCTCATCTCTCTCTCTCTCTCTCTCTTTCGCGTGGCTAGCGGCCGCGACGAATTGGGTTTGTCGCGAGGCGCTATGCAAAGTTCTTCGCGAATAGAGTGCGAAACTCAGTTTTCGCATTTCTCAAGATTCTCTCAAACATCCACCCACAGGAAACGTACAGCACCCATCTTCGCCCGTTTATTATTTTTCCTGTTTTGTTTCTCTCTCTCTCTCTCTCTCTCTCTCTCTCTCTCTCTCTCTCTCTCTCCTCTCTCTCTCTCTCTCTCTCTCTCTCTTCTCTCTCTCTCTCTCTCTCTCTCTCTCTCTCTCTCTCTCTCTCCCTCCCCCTCCCTCCCTCCCTCCCTCCCTCCCTCCCTCCCTCCCTCCCTCCCTCCCTCCCTCCCTCCCTCCCTCCCTCCCTACGTCACTCCCTCCCTCCCTTCGCAGAGCGTAGTGGCAACATTTTTCCTCATTCCGACGCTCCTTTTCTCTTTATGCTGCTCTCCCACCCTCTCAGCCTCTGCAGTCTTTGAGGAGGAGGGATGCGGGGAGAGTGGGCCGGGCCGAGTGGAAAGAATTAGGAGCTGTGGAGGGAGTACTGCGCGCGCGTGTGCGGGGCGTTTGTACGTGAGCAGCCAATGTGAGTGTTGTCGTACTTCTTGAGAAAGGGTACGTTCGTCGCACGGTGGTTGGGGTGGAGTGTATTTGCCGTGCCGACCATGTGTCATCCGCACTTGTCTTGGCAACCTTGTATTTTATTTTTTTAAAATTTAATTGTGATGTTGCCTCATCATCTTCCGTCGGGTAGCTGGGTACTGCCCGGCGCGGGCCGTGTGGGTGGATGGGTGCATTCGACGCCACGCGGGCAGCGAACATGTGCATTGTGTTGATGAGCAGCGAGGCGGTAATCTAGACAACAGTTGGCACTCCCGTCGGCAGCGGCTCCGTCCCCCGTGGCCCCGGCCCCGGCCCCGGCCCCGGCCCC